>CM038676.1:349187-547815 GCA_021605205.1 Aegilops longissima | reverse complement strand
CTCACCATGCCGCCGCCGCTTTTCGGCGTGTTAGCCACTCACCACCTTGGGCTTCACATTGAAAATCTTCAGCCACAGGCCGAAGTGAGGTGGAATCCGGAGGAAGGCCTCGCATGCGACGATGAACGTCGAGATATTGTGAAAAGAGTTGGGGGAAGGATCATGAAAATCAACCCCATAGTAATACATGAATCCACGTACAAATGGGTGGAGGGGAAACCCGAGCCCACGGACAAAATGGGGAAGGAACACGACTCTCTCGTGAGACTCCGGAGTAGGGACAACCTGTCCCGCCGGTGGGAGACGGTGGCCGATCTTCTTGGCCAGATACCCGGCTTCCCGGATCCTCTTGATATCTTTCTCACGGACAGTAGAGGCCATCCATTTGCCTCCTGCTCCGGATCCGGACATCTTTGGAAACCCACTCTTCGATGTAGAAGAAGAGCGCTTGGGCGTTAGGGCTCGAGCAGAGGGGAATGGGTTAGCGGAAGGAGAAGGCGTGGATGAAAGAGGAAAATGCCTATCTCTTTATAAGAGAAGGTAAGAGCTTTTTGCGCCTCCCCACTTGCCTGGTGGAACCCGCTCGCCTCCTGCTCGCCGCGATTAGCGGTACGGTTGGATTACCCATGCCCGTTGAGGGAGTCCCGGACTAGGGGGTGTCCGGATAGCCGGACTATCTTCACGGCCGGACTCCAAGACTATGAAGATACAAGATTGAAGACTTCGTCCCATGTCCGGATGGGACTTTCCTTGGCGTGGAAGGAAAGCTTGGCAATATGGATATGTAGATCTCCTACCATTGTAACCGACTCTGTGTAACCCTAACCTATCCGGTGTCTATATAAACCGGAGGGTTTTAGTCCGTAGGACAACAACTTCATCATCAACAATCATACCATAGGCTAGCTTCTAGGGTTTAGCCTCCTTGATCTCGTGGTAGATCTACTCTTGTACTACCCATATCATCAATATTAATCAAGCAGGAGTAGGGTTTTACCTCCATCGAGAGGGCCCGAACCTGGGTAAAAACATTGTGTCCCTTGTCTCCTGTTACCATCCGCCTAGATGCACAGTTCGGGACCCCCTACCCGAGATCCGCCAGTTTTGACACCGACATTGGTGCTTTCACTGAGAGTTCCTCTGTGTCGTCACCGATAGGCCCGATGGCTCCTTCGATCATCAACCACGGCGTGGTCCAGGTGAGACTTCTCTCCCGGACAGATCTTCGTGTTCGGCGGCTTTGCATCTGCGGGCAATTAAGCAGCCATCTGGAGCAGATCGAAAGCTACGCCCTAGCCATCAGGTCAGATTTGGAAGTTTAAACTATACGGCCGATATCCGGGGACTTGATCTTGACGGATTCGAGCCGCAATAAGCGATGCCGCCTTTGTTTGATGGGCATGATCTCGCTCTGCGAGCGAACGAGTGCCACGAGGCCGTTCGGTTTCCGCTCCGACCCTTAATCCGGGCGGATTCCCCGATCGAGCACGAGTGGTTGGACACCGCCTCGGGGCTACAATCTCTCGGCGATCGACCGAACTCCATCCCTGTCCTTGCGAAAACCTCGACTCCAGGTGCGGACTCCTCTCCGGACTCCGAACCCTCCGCGCCCCTGCCAATCGAATCCGATTGGGCGCCAGTCATGGAGTTCACTGCCGCGGACATCTTTCAGCACTCGCCCTTTGGCGACATCCTGAATTCACTAAAGTCTCTCTCTTTATCCGGAGAGCCCTCGCCAGACTACGGACAGGAATGTTGGGATGCGGACGACGAAGAAATTCAATGCCCACCCACCACCCACTTTATAGCCACTGTCGATGATTTAACCGACATGCTCGACAATGACTCCGAAGACATCGACGGCATGGACGACGACGCCGGAGACAACCAAGACCCAGCGCCCACAGGGCACTGGAAGGCCACCTCGTCATATGACATATACATGGTGGACATCCCAAAAGATGGGAACGACGATGGAACAACGGAGGATGACCCTTCCAAGAAACAGCCGAAGCGCCGACGTCAGCGGCGCCGCTCTAAATCTCGTCACAATAAAAACGGTGATTCCGGCACAGGAGATAATAGCGCTCCAGACAGTGCCGAAGAGAACCCCCTCCAGCAGGACTCGGCGCAGGAGGAGGGAGAAGCAAGTCCGCACGACAGTGCGGCCGAAAGAGAGGTCGAGGACGATAATTACGCGCCTCCCTCCGAAGATGAGGCAAGCCTCGACGACGACGAATTTTTCGTCCCTGAGGATCCCGCCGAACAGGAGAGTTTCAAATGCAGGCTTATAGCCACGACAAGCAGCCTCAAGAAAAAGCAGCAGCATCTTAGAGCTGATCAAGACCTGCTAGCTGACAGATGGACTAAAGTCCTTGCAGCCGAAGAGTATGAACTCGAACGCCCCTCCAAAAGCTACCCCAAACGCAGGCCGTTGCCTCGACTAGAGGAGGAAGCACCCAAGTCGCTAGTGCACGACATGGCAGACCGGCCACCTCATGGCCGCGAAAGAGAAGCCTCTCGGCCCTCCGCTCAAACCACACCCTGACGCCGCTCAAAAGTACCAAGGCAAAGGAAAACATGCCGGACTTGCGAGATATATTGGAGGATAAGGCAAAACATACAAGGTCACGTGGGCGCCCAGCAACACGGGATGATTACCGTCGCGCCGGATACAGCAAAACAGGCCGGGCCGAACACAGCAGACAAAGCTCGTATGAGCTACGTCGTGATATAGCCCAATACAGAGGCGCCGCACACCCACTATGCTTCACAGATAAAGTAATGGATCATCAAATCCCAGAGGGCTTTAAGATCGTATCGAATCATACGATGGTACCATAGATCCTGCGGTCTGGATCGAGGATTATCTCCTCCATATCCACATGGCTCGCGGTGATGATCTACATGCCATCAAATACCTCCCCCTGAAGCTTAAAGGACTAGCTAGGCATTGGCTCAACAGCTTGCCAGTAGAATCAATTGGTTGTTGGGAGGACCTGGAAGCCGCATTCCTTGATAACTTCCAGGGCACATATGTGCGACCACCAGACGCCGATGACCTTAGCCACATAATTCAGCAGCCAGAAGAATCGGCCAGACAATTCTGGACTCGGTTCCTAACAAAGAAAAATCAAATCTTTGACTGTCCGGATGCAGAGGCCCTTGCAGCCTTCAAACATAACATCCGTGACGAGTGGCTTGCCCGGCACCTAGGACAGGAAAAGCGAAATCTATGGCAGCCCTCACAACCCTCATGACTCGCTTCACATGGGAGAGGATAGCTGGCTAGCTCGAAGCAACAATTTGGCCAAACATCCCGATAGTCCGGATACCAAGGACAACAATGGCAGGTCGCGTCGCAACAAGAACAAGCGCCGCGTGCGGCGATATCTCAAGACACGGCCGTCAATGCGGATTCGAGGCTCTAAACCGGTCAGCGGAAGAAGCCATTCAAAAGAAATACCCAGGGCCCGTCCAACTTGGACCGAATACTCGACCGCTTGTGCCAGATACATGGCACCCCCGAAAATCCAGCCAATCACACAAAAAGGGACTGTTGGGTGTTCAAGCAAGCAGGCAAGTTAGGTGCCGAACTCAATAACAAGGGGCTGCATAGCGATGACGAGGAAGAGCCCCGGCCACCGAGTAATAAAGGACAGAAGGGTTTTCCTACGCAAGTGCAGACGGTGAACATGATATACGCAACCCACATATTCAAAAGGGAGCGGAATCGTGCACTAAGGGACGTATATGCGATGGAGCCAGTCACCCCAAAGTTCAACCCATGGTCTTCCTGCCCGATCACCTTCGATCGAAGGGACCACCCCACTAGCATCCGTCACGGCGGCTTCGCCGCATTGGTTCTTGACCCAATTATCGACGGATTTCACCTCACTAGAGTCCTGATGGACGGCGACAGCAGCCTGAACCTGCTTTACCAGGATACAATGCGCAAAATGGGCATTGACCCCTAAAGGATTAAACCTACAAAGACGACCTTTAAAGGCGTCATACCGGGTGTAGAGGCCAGTTGTACAGGCTCAGTTACACTCGAAGTGGTCTTCGGATCTCCGGATAACTTCCGAAGCAAAGAGTTAATCTTCGACATCGTCCCATTCCGCAGCGGCTATCACGCACTGCTCGGACGGACCGCATTTGCCAAGTTCAATGCGGTACCGCACTACGCATACCTCAAGCTCAAGATGCCATGCCGTCGAGGAGTAATCACGGTCAATGGAAACACTGAACGCTCTCTCTGGACGGAGGAGCATACAGCAGCCCTCGCGGCGGAGGTGCAAAGCAGCCTCTCACGGCAATTCTCGAGTCCGGCCACTAAGCGTCCGGACACTGCCAAGCGCGCCCGGAGTAACCTGCAACAAGACCACCTGGCAATCCGGCCCCAACCCCAGCCCTCACGCAATTGCGAACCCAATATTACGCGTACATAGTTACGCTCTGGAGATACCATGGGCATATGGGGAGGGGCAAGACAACGGCACGCCAAGAGTGCGGCTCGATCGCCCCAGGGGCTACCGTGTGTGTCATTTCTTTTTTTTCCTTTTTCCTTTTTTATTTTATTTTTACTTTCAGGACTCCGTCTTCGAACAGTCCTGTCCGGTACTTGAATCGCCGAACTCACAATGCAACAGCCAGGGAAGCGGAAGGCCACGTCAAGTGCTCAGGTGGTCTCTGTTATGAGCATTATACCCGTTTTACATACCATCCCGCAGCTTACCCCTGGAGGGGGACATGTTAGATAGTCCCATCCCTTGCGTACCGCACTATTTGTATCGTTCTGCTTCCATTGCAGTACCCTTTTTGAATAAACAATACATAGCTCTTGCTTATTATTGCTTCAATTCCTTTATATATATATAAATATGTTCATTTCACGACATGCTGCAACCGTACACTTTGGTACGGCCAATACACCAGGGGCTTAAGTATCCCAAAATTATGGTGTGATAAAGTCCGAACACTTTCACAAGTGCGGCACCCCGAACTTATAGCATTATATGAATTGGCTCCGAATCATGTCTTGGGTCAATAGTTGGGTTTGCCCGGCTCCCGTGTTTTGGTACCTTACGTTCCGCTATATCGGCTAAGGTAGCACCGGAGAACCATCGCGATTGTGCCCCAGTTATTCGGGTCGAGCACCTCGATGGAAAAGCCAAAACTGACCGTCATGATAAAGCGAGAGCGATCGCTGTTCGAGAGGTTTTTAGGGTCCCTAAAGACTCATGCCGCTTAGAGCGAGGAACCGAATTATCCGCCAAAGCGTGGATAGCGCCCGAACTTCGGTCTTCCGAATACTAGGGGCTTCACGAAATTTAAAATTATAGAATTCTATGGCTAAGTGAGAGTGTTCAAGCATTATAAGTCCGGTTGCCTTGTTCGTTGTGTTGAGCGCCTCCCTAGATGGACCCAAGGATGGGAACAAGAGCGCTCAAGTTTATCCCGAACACCCCAGCACTCGTGGCATGGGGGCTGAAGCCGACGACTTGCCATCTCTCAAATTTGATAAACGGCCGCACAGAAGGTAATATTTTAAATTAATAAAGCGTTGCTTAGCGCATATGAACAAGTTTTCAGCGTACAGAATAACAAATGCGAGTCTATTCAAAAATTACATCCTTGGACCACTCATCCGCTATTCGGCGAGCACCCTTCAGGAGGCCCTCATAATATATTTCGGGCGTGCGATGCTCCTTGCCCTTCGGTGGCCCGTCCGTCACAAGCTTCTCCGCATCCAGCTTCCCCCAGTGCACTTTAGCACGGGCAAGGGCCCAACGGACCCCTTCAATGCAGACGGAGCACTTGATAACTTCAAGCCGCGGATAGGCATCCACCAGCCGCTGCACCAAGCCGAAGTAGCTCCCGGGCACGGCCTCCAATGGCCACAGCCGCTCTATAAGGCACCTCATGGCCTGTTCAGCGACCTTGTGGAGCTCGACCAGCTGCTTCAGCTGGTCGCTTAGAGGCACCGGGTGTCCGGCCTCAGCATACTGAGACCAGAACACCTTCTCCATGGAGCTCCCCTCCTGGGCGCGGTAGAACGCGGCAGCATCAGACGCACTACGGGGCAAATCTGCGAATGCTCTTGGAGAGCTCCGAATCCGGGTAAGTAATAGGTAATTGACTTTTACATTCTTGCTTTGCATAAAGAATGCCTTACCCGCCGCTATCTTCTTTAGTGCTTCGATTTCTTGGAGGGCTTTTTGGGCCTCGGCCTTAGCAGCTTTGGCACTCTGAAGAGCCGAGGCAAGCTCGGACTCTCGGGTCTTTGAGTCATGCTCCAAACCCTCGTGTTTCTTCACGAGAATCTGGAGCTCTTGCCGCACCTCCGCCAGCTGCGCCTCCCTTTTCTCTCGCTCGGTGCGCTCCGCAGCCGCTTTGTTTTCGGCCACGGCCACCGCTTCCCTCAGGGTCTCCACCTCGTTCGTGGCCCCTGCGGTACCCATGTTATTTCTGTTATTTTTTGCAACCAAAACCTTTTCCATAAGGTATTTCTTTAATAAGGCATTTCTTACCTTCCTTGTCCTCGAGCTGCTTCTTGGCTTGTCCGAGCTTGTTCTCGGAACGCTCGAGGCTCTGCTTCAGTGTATTGACCTCCGCAGTCAGTGCGGCAGAGGTCAGCAGCGCAGCCTGCATTCCCATATTGACATGCTTATATTAGACTCCTGCGTATATCTTTTTAGATCCTCAGTCCGGCTTTTCTTTCCGAACATCGAACTAAGCATCAGGGGCTACTGTCTATGCGGTAACATTTTTATATGTTTTAAACTTACCTCAAAGCCTGTTAGAAGGCTGGTACAGGCTTCGGTCAGTCCGCTCTTGGCAGACTGAACTGTCCGGATCACCGTACTCATAATAGTGCGGTGCTCCTCCTCGATGGAGGCGCCGTTGAGCGCCTCCAGTAAGCTATCCGTTGCCTCCGGTTGGACGGAGGACACCGGCGTCTTATCCTTCTTGCGAAGGATCTGCTGTCCGGACTTCGGAACCGCTGATGGTTCCGGCATGGAGTCCGGACGAGGGTCGGGCTTAGAGCCCCTGGGGGTCTTGCCCCCCGCGCGCCTGGAGTCTAGAAGGTCGCCTTGTGTCGCCTCCTGTGCTACCTCCTCTTGACCAAGCCCTCCTTGGGGCCCCACCGCGGTGTCAACTGCGGCGTGAGGCGAGGAGGCGGCCGGAGGCGAGGCACTCTCCATTTCCGACGAGCCCAGGGACCCGCTTGATGAATTGGTGAGCTCACCCTTGGGCGGGCTGCATGGTTGTTCGGCATTAGAGAACACTATGCAATTATGAAAAAATATGGGTATCCGGACACTTACGATCTCGCCAGGGGCTTGGTCCTTGTTGGCCAGTCCTCCTCGTCGTCGTCGACGTTGGTGGAGAAGTCCGGAGGAAGAGTTCTTCCCTTCTTGGACCCTCCGGCCTCCCCCGTTGGGGCTGCCTTCCTTTTCTTCTCCCCCCTCACTGGGGGAGGAGCTGTTTCTTCTTCCTCCTCATCCTCAGGACAAGATTCCACTTCAGAACCTGACAGCACTTTGCATCGGGAACTCCTTCGAGTTCCCGTGGCCTCCTTCTTGGCCTTCTTCTCCGGCACCACATGAGGCGCCGGAGCCAACAGCCCCGTCAATCGGGCGTCCTCCAGGTCTTCCGGCAAAGGAGCCGGACAGTTAATCTGTTCGGCCGTCTTCAGCCAGTCCTGTCAAAAATTAGGGAGTTTTAGATCCCGCATAGAGTCAATCTATGAAAAAAGAGTCCCGTAAAGGGTCAAATAACTTACCTCGCCGGCCGGACGCCGTGCGCTGTACCCGCGATCTTTGGTAGCGGATGTTGGGGCTTCAGCGCCCTTGAACAGCACCTTCCAGGAATCTTCGTACGTAGTGTCGAAGAGCTGGCTCAAGGTTTGGTGCTGTGCCGGATCGAACTCCCACAAATTAAAGGCCCGTTGTTGGTAGGGGAGAATCCGGCGAATGAGCATCACCTGGATTACGTCGACAAGCTTGAGATTCTTGTCCACAAGGTTTTGGACGCATGTCTGGAGTCGGGATAGCTCTTCCGAATCCCCCCACGTCAGGCCCGTCTCTTTCCATGACGAGAGCCGTGTGGGGAAGCCAGATCTGAATTCGGGGGCCGCCGCCCATTCAGGGTCGCGTGGCTCGGTGATATAGAACCACCCCGATTGCCACCCCTTTACTGTCTCCACAAAAGCGCCCTCGAGCCATAGGACCTTGGCCATCTTGCCAACCATGGCGCCTCCGCACTCCGCTTGATGGCCGCCCACTACCTTCGGCCGAACATTGAAGATCTTCAGCCATAAGCCGAAGCGGGGCTGGATGCAGAGGAAGGCCTCACACACGACGATAAACGCTGAAATGTTGAGGATGAAATTCGGGGCCAGGTCGTGGAAGTCCCCGGACAAAAGGGTGAAGTGGAAAACCTAGTCCGCGGAGGAAGTGGGGTAGAAACACTACCCTCTCATGGGGCCCGGGGTTGGAATGAGCTGCCCCGCTTCGGGCAGCCTGTGCGTGATGTTGCCGGACAAGTATCCGGCCTCCCGCAGCTTGGTGATGTGCCCTTCCTTGACGGAGGAGGCCATCCACATGCCTCCCGCTCCTGACATGGTTGGAGAAAGGTCGAGGTGGGATGTGCGGACTTGGGCACTGGTGCTCGAGTGCGCGGAAATGGATAAGCAAAGGAGGAAGAAGGCGTAGGTGAAAAGGTGGATCCTTATCCCCTTATATGGACGGACGAAGCTATGCGTCCCCCACCAGCCTGGTAAAACTCGCTTATTCCCCATGCGCCGTAATCAATGGCGCGGATGGGTTACCCACGTCCATATTGATGAGAATCCCGGAATAAGGGGGGCACGATCTACGCTTTGATAAGACGTGCCAAGGAAACTTCCTCGCTAAACACGCTGAGGTGGAACAGTAAAAACGATTCATATAAAGGCCTAGCCGTGGTGTGATGTCACGTCGCGGAATACGTCAGCAGATCTGTGCAAAAATTATTCTCTCTACGGTGTTATGTGGAACTTGTTTTGCAGAGCCGGACACTATCCTTGTGTTCAAAACCTTCTATGAAGTATTCGGAGGAGGAACCCGCCTTGCAATGCCGAAGACAATATGCGCGCCGGACTTATCGTCATTGAAGCCAGGTTCAGGGGTACTTAGGCAGTCCCGGACTAGGGAGTGTCCGGATAGCTGGACTATCGTCACGGCCGGACTCCAAGACTATGAAGATACAAGATTGAAGACTTCGTCCCGTGTCCGGATGGGACTTTCCTTGGCGTGGAAGGCAAGCTTGGAGATACGGATATGTATATCTCCTACCATTGTAACCGACTCTGTGTAACCCTAACCTATCCGGTGTCTATATAAACCGAAGGTTTTTAGTCCGTAGGACAACAACTTCATCATCAACAATCATACCATATGCTAGCTTCTAGGGTTTAGCCTCCTTGATCTCGTGGTAGATCTACTCTTGTACTACCCATATCATCAATATTAATCAAGCAGGAGTAGGGTTTTACCTCCATCGAGAGGGCCCGAACCTGGGTAAAAACATTGTGTCCCTTGTCTACTATTACCATCCGCCTAGACGCACAGTTCGGGAACCCCTACCCGAGATCCGCCGGTTTTAACACCGACACCCGTATTGATGAGAATCCCGTGATAAGGGGACACGATCTTTGCTTCGACAAGATGTGCTAAGGAAACCGCCTCGCAGTATAGGTTGTGGCTGGTTGTGGAAAAACGGTTCGAATAATAACCTGACCATAATGACATATCATGTCGTCTAGAAGGTTGTCAGCTAAAGTATCATTCTCTCTACGGTGGTATGTGAAGATCATTTTGCAGATCCGGATATGGCCTACGTGTTCGATAATGCTGAAGACAAGACTGGGCGCCGGACTCATCGTCATTGAAGCCTGGTTCAGGGGGTACTGACGGAGTCCTGGATAAGGGGGTATCCGAACAGCCGGACTGTATACATCGTCCTGACTATAGAAGCGTCAAGATACAAGACTCAAGACTTCGGCTCGTGTCCGGATGGGACTCTCCATTGCGTGGAAGACAAGCTTGGCGATCCGGATATTATATTTCCTTCCTTGTAACCGACTCGATGTAAACCCTAGCTCTCCGGTGTCTATATAAACCGGAGAGCATGGTCCTTAGAAGGCCGATCACAATTACAATCATACCATCATAGGCTAGCTCTTAGGGTTTAGCCTCTACGATCTCGGGGCAGATCTACTCTTGTACTACACATATCTTCAATATTAATCAAGCAGGAAGTAGGGTTTTACCTCCATCGAGAGGGCCCGAACCTGGGTAAACATTGTGTCCCTCGCTTCCTGTTACCATCAGCCTAAGACGCACAGATCGGGACCCCCTACCTGAGATCCACCCGTTTTGACACCAACAATGACCAACACGTAAACGGACCACGGGGATCATCAACCGTGGAAAACGATCTAGGACCAAAAATTGTGAGTAAGTGCATGAAACGGACCAGAATCGGCCAAAATTGCAAGTGTTGACGACGGACACGTAAACGCACCTCGGGGTTCGTCAGTCGTGGTAATCTCTCCGGGACCCCAAAACAGTGAGTAGTAGTCCAAGAAACGGGCCAAAACCGGCCCAAACTGCGAGTCCTGACGACCAACACGTAAGCACAACTTGGCGTTCAACAACCATGGAAATCGCTTTGGGACCCCAAAGCGGTGAGTAATAGTCCATGAAAGAGCCCAGAATCGGACAAACCAAGGATTATTGATGAACGAGACATAAACGCACCCCGAGGTTCTTCAATCATGGAAATTGCTAAGGGACCCCATAACAGAGAGTAATAGTACATAAAACGGACCAAGACCGGCCAAAATTGCGAGTGTTGACAATGGACACGTAAGCACACCTTGGGGTTCAACAACCATGGAAATCGCTTTGTGACCCCAAAACGGTGAGTAATAGTCCATGAAAGAGCCCAGAATCTGACAAACCTAGGACTATTAATGAACAAGACATAGACGTACCCTGGGGTTTGTCAATCATGGAAATCGCTCGGGGACCCCATATTAGTGAGTAATAGTCCATCAAACGGGTCAGTATCGGCCAAAACTGTGAGTGTTGATGACCAACACGTAAATGCACAACGGGGATCGTCAATCGTTGAAATCGATCTAGGATCCCGAACGGTGAGTAAGTGCATGAAACGGACTAGTATCGGCCAAAATTGCAAGTGTTGACGACAGACACGTAAACGCACCCCGAGGTTCGTCAATCGTGGAAATCATTACGGGACCCCAAAACAGTGAGTAGTAGACCGAGAAACGGGCCAGAACTAGCCCAAACTGTGAGTCCTGACGACCAACACGTAAGCACGCCTTCGGGTTCAACAACCATGCAAATCGCTTTGGGACCCCAAAGCGGTGAGTAATAGTACATAAACGGACCCCAAGGTTCTTCAATCATGGAATCGCTCAGGGACCCCAAAACAGAGAGTAATAATACATAAACGGACCAGGACCGGCCAAAATTGCGAGTGCTCACGACGGACACGTAAGCACACATTGGGGTTCAACAACCATGGAAATCGCTTTGGGACCCCAAAATGGTGAGTAATAGTCCATGAAAGAGCCCCAAATCTGATAAAACCTAGGACTATTAATGAACGAGACATAAACATACCATGGGGTCTGTCAATCATGGAAATCGCTCGGGGACCCCAAATCAGTGAGTAATAGTCCATGAAACGTGCCACGGGGATCGTCAATCGTGGAAATTGATCTGGGACACCAAAACGGTGAGTAAGTGCATGAAACAGACCAGAATCGGCCAAAATTGCAAGTGTTGACAACGCACACGTAAATGCACCCCGGGATTTGTCACTCGTGGAAATCACTACGGGACCCCAAAACAGTGAGTAGTTGTCCAAGAAACGACCAGAACCGGCCCAAACTGTGAGTCCAGAAGACCAACACGTAAGCACACCTTGGAGTTCAACAATCACTGAAATCACTTTGGGACCCCAAAAAGGGTGAGTAATAGTCCATGAAAGAACCCAGAATCGGACAAACCTAGGATTATTGATGAACGAGACATAAACACACCCCGGGGTTCGCAATCATGGAAATCGCTTAGGGACCCAAATCTGTGAGTAATAGCCCATGAAACGGGCCAGAATCGGCCAAAACTGTGTGTCTTGATGACTGACACGTAAATGCACCACGGGGATCATCAATCGTGGAAATCGATCTTGGACCCTAAAACTATGACTAAGTGCATGAAACGGACCAGAATCAGACGAAATTGAAAGTGTTGACAACGCTCACATAAATGCACCCCGGGATTTGTCAATCGTGGAAATCACTACGGGACCCCAAAACAGTGAGTAGTAGTCCAAGAAACGACCAGAACCGGCCGAAACTGTGAGTCCTGAAGACCAACACGTAAGCACACCTTGGGGTTCAACAATCATTGAAATCGCTTTGGGACCCCAAAAAGGGTGAGTAATAGTCCATGAAAGAACCCAGAATTGGACAAACCTAGGATGATTGATGGACGAGACATAAACTCACCCCGGGGTTCACAATCATGGAAATCGCTTAGGGTCCCAAATCTGTGAGTAATAGCCCATGAAACGGGCCAGAATCGGCCAAAATTGTGAGTGTTGATGACTGACATGTAAATGCACCACGGGGATCATCAATCGTGGAAATCGATCTTGGACCCCAAAACTATGAGTAAGTGCATGAAACGGACCAGAACCGACACAATTGCAAGTGTTGAGTGAGGGAGTCTTGGATAAGGGGGTATCCGGACAGCCAGACTATATTCATCGTCCGGACTATAGAAGCGTCAAGATACAAGACTCAAGACTTTGGCTCGTGTCTGGATGGGACTCTCCTTTGCGTGGAAGACAAGCTTGGCGATCCGGATATTATGTTTCCTTCCTTGTAACCGACTCCATGTAAACCCTAGCTCTCCGGTGTCTATATAAGCCGAAGAGGATGGTCCTTAGAAGGCCGATCACAATTACAATCATACCATCATAGGCTAGCTCTTAGGGTTTAGCCTCTACGATCTCGTGGTAGATCTACTCTTGTACTATACATATCTTCAATATTAATCAAGCAGGAAGTAGGGTTTTACCTCCATCGAGAGGGCCCAACTGGTAAACATTGTGTCCCTTGCTTCTGTTACCATCAGCCTAAGACGCACAGATCGGGACCCCCTACTCGAGATCCGCCGGTTTTGACACCGACATTGGTGCTTTCATTGACAGTTCCTCTATGTCGTTGCTTCGAGGCTTGATGGCGACTTCAATTGTCAACAACACGGTCCAGCGTGAGACTTTACTCCCCGGACAGATCTTTGTGTTCGGCGGCTTCGCACTGCGGGCGAATTTGCTTGGCCAGCTGGAGCAGATCGACAGCTACGCCCCTGGCCACTAGATCAGATTCGGAAACCTGAACTACACGACAGACATCCGCGGAGACTTGATCTTCGATGGATTCGAGCCTGTGCCAGGAGCGCCGGACAGTCACGACGAGCACGGCCTAGACCTGCTGTCGGACAATGCTCGGGACATCATCCCCGCAGCAGCCCCGGATCTAAATCCGGGGCAGGTTATGTTGCGTATGGACGGAGGGCTGGACCCCGCCCCGCAGGCCGCACACTCATCGCCGGTGGAGCCGAACACAGGTCTCACCTCTGTGGAGGCTTGTAACCCTGGGCCCCCGAACTCATATCCGGCTGTCGGTCCTGGTCCGCACTCTCGAGCCAGCCAGGCCAGGTTGGGCTCCGGTAATGGAGTTTACCGCTGTGGACATCTTTCAGCACTCGCCTTTTGGCAACATGCTGAACTCATTAAAGTCTCTCTCTCTGTCAGGAGGCTCTGAGCCGAACTATGTTCGGCTTGAGTGGGAAGCAGGCGACGAAGGAATTCGCTGCCAACCCACCAGCCACTTTGTCGCCACGATCGATGATTTAACCGACATGCTCGACTTCGAATTCGAAGACATCGACGATATGGACGACGACGGAGGAGACATATTGGAGCCACCGCTCACAGGGCGGTGGACAGCCACTTCTTCATATGATATATATATGGTGGAAACTCCAAAAGAAACCAATGGCGATGAGGCAACAGAGGCTAACCCCTCCAAGAAGAAAGCAAAGCATGGGCGTCACCAGCGCCGCTCCAAGCCCCGCCAAGGCAATACCGGCACCGGAGACGATAATAATCCGGACGGTGCCGATGATGAATACAACCCCGAACAGCCCGCCTTCAGGCAGGCCGAACAGGAAGACGGGCATGACAGCCTAGATGAACAGGCGACGAACGGGTATCCGGAGGAGGACAACTACATGCCCCTCTCCGAAGACGAGGTTAGCCTCGGCTACGACGAGTTCGGCGTACCCAAAGACCCCGCAGAGCAGGAGCGCTTCAAGCCCCGGCTTATTGCCACTGCGAGAAGCCTGAATAAGAAGCAGCAGCCGCTTCAAGCTGATCAAGATCTGCTCACAGATAGATGGACAGAAGTCCTGGCAGCCGAGGAATATGGACTCGAGCGCCAAACGGCTGACCGGCCGCCTCGAGGTCGGGAAAAAACGGCATATCAGCCGTAGTACCAGCCTGCAGCACCGCGCCGGTTTACTACGGCCCGGGGCAATACTCAGGACAACCAAGATCGATCTACGGATCACGGGGGCGTGCCGAAGCACATGATGAGGACCGTCATACCGGATACACTAACAGCAAATCCGGCCGGGCCGAATACAACCAGTCAGACGCAGCCGGACGGCGCCGTGACATAGCCCGACACAGAGGCGCCGCACACCCCCTCTGCTTCACTGATGAAGTGATGGATCATGAATTCCCAGAAGGGTTTAAACCCGTAAACATCGAATCATATGATGGCACAACAGACCCCGCGGTATGGATCGAAGATTTCCTTCTCCACATTCACATGGCCTGCGGAGATGATCTACATGCCATCAAGTATCTTCCCCTTAAGCTCAAAGGACCCGCCCGGCACTGGCTAAACAGCCTGCCCGCAAATTCCATTGGCAGTTCGGAAAATTTGGAAGACACGTTTCTTGACAACTTCCAAGGCACATATGTGCGACCTCCGGATGCCAATGACTTGAGCCACATTACTCAACAGCCCGGAGAATCCGCCATGAAATTCTGGACTCGGTTCCTAACTAAAAAGAACCAAATAGTCGACTGTCCGGACGCCGAAGCCCTGGCGGCCTTCAAGCATAATATCCGTGATGAGTGGCTCGCCAGACACCTCGGCCAGGAGAAACCCAAATTAATGGCACCCCGGACCAGCCAGCCAACCACACCAACAGAGACTGCTGGGTATTTAAATAGGCCGGCAAAATAAACGCCGAAAACAAGGACAAGGGGCTGCACAACGATGATGCCGATGAGCCCCGGCGTCTGAACATGGGGGGACAGAAGAAATCCCCCCCCCCCCCAAGGTGAAAATGGTCAACATGATCTACGCCACCCACGTCCCCAAGAGGGAAGGAAAGCGAGCACTACGGGACATATACGTGATGGAGCCAGTCGTCCC
The DNA here is from genome assembly GCA_021605205.1 of Aegilops longissima. Lineage (NCBI taxonomy): Eukaryota > Viridiplantae > Streptophyta > Magnoliopsida > Poales > Poaceae > Aegilops > Aegilops longissima. The sequence goes on along the minus strand of CM038676.1, from coordinate 532,217 downwards.
CAAATTCAACCCATGGTCAGCTTGTCCGATCACCTTTGATCGTAGGGATCATCCTACTAGCATCTGTCACGGCGACTCAGCCGCATTGGTCCTAGACCCAATCATCGACGCATTCCACCTCACGCGAGTCCTTATGGACGGCGGCAGCAGCCTGAACCTGCTTTGCGAGGATACAGTGCGAAAAATGGGCATCGATCCTTCAAGGATTAAGCCCACCAAAACCGCCTTTAAGGGTGTCATTCCTGGAGTAGAGGCCCGCTGCACGGGCTCTATAACATTGGAAGTGGTCTTCGGATGTCCGGATAACTTCCGAAGCGAAGAGCTAATCTTCGATATCGTCCCTTCCCGCAGTGGTTACCACGCACTGCTCGGACGAACCGCATTAGCTAGATTAAATGCGGTACCACACTATGTGTACCTCAAGCTCAAGATGCCAGGCCCGCGCGGGGTCATAACAGTCAACGGAAATATGGACCGCTCTCTCCGTACAGAAGAGCATACTGCAGCCCTTACGACCGAAGTACAATGCGGCCTCCTCCGGCAAACCACCAATCCGGCGACGACAACCTCAAGCTCCGTCAAGCGAGGGCGGAACACCCCGCAACAGGATCAGCAGGCACGCAAGGAGCATGACTAGCAGTCCGGCCTCTGCTCAAATCCCATCAAAGCAGCATTGGTGCCACGCGTACACAATTACGCACTCAAAATACCATGGGCACAGGCGGAGGCGTATCAGTGACTCAGTCAACAGTACTGTATCGCTTCGTAACCTTTCCATTTACCCTTAAGGACATTGCTTTAGTGCAGCTTCTCCAGAAGAGTCGGATTGTCGGACTTACATAGGAGAAGAAACCCAGGAGGCAACAGGCTTTGAGCATAGCAGGAAACACCCAGGTGGAATCTATTTACGATTGTTGTTCCTGCTTTATCTATCTGTACGTAGCCCGCCCCTGGATAGGATATGTCAAATAATCCTATTTGTCTCCGCTTAATGCATCCATTGTAAACATATGCCTAAACATATTATTCATCAATGGGAGACCATACATAGCGTCAGCTTACTTATTTTCATTTGAGCATTTTTTATAAATGTCTATTTGATTTTGCATCCGTACACTTTGGTACGCTTAGTTTGCCAGGGGCTTCTTATGCCGCCCCATAATACGGCAAGACAAGTCCGAACACTTTCAACAGTGCGGCACCCCGAACTTATAGCATTATATGCATCAGCTCCGAATCATGTCTTGGGTTACAGTTGGGATCCCAAAACAGTGAGCAGTAGTCCAAGAAACGGGCCAGAACCGGCCCAAACTGCAAGTCCTGGCGACCAACACCTTGGGGTTCAACAACCATGGAAATTGCTTTCAGACCCCAAAACGGTAAGTAATATTCCATGAAAGAGCCCAGAATCGGACAAACCTATGATTATTGATGAATGATACATAAACGCACCCCGGGGTTCGTCAATCATGGAAATCACCCAGGGACCCCAAATCAGTGAGTAATAATCCACGAAACGGGCCAGAATCGGCCAAAACTGTGAGTGTTGATGACCGACACGTAAACGCGCTCCGGGGATCGTCAAGCGTGGAAATCGCTCTAGGGACCCAAAACGGTGAGCAATGGTGCATGAAACGGACCAGAACCGGCTAAATTTGTGAGTGTTGACGATGGACACGTAAACGCACCCCGGGATTCGTCAATCGTGGAAATCACTCCGGGACCCCAAAACAGTGAGTAGTAGTACAAAAACGGGCCATAACCGGCCCAAACTGCGACTCCTGATGACCAACACGTAAGCACAACTTGGGATTAAACAACCATGAAAATCTTTTTGGGACCCCAAAACGGTGAGTAATAGTCCATGAAATATCCCAGAATCAGACAAACCTACGATTCTTGATGAACGATACATAAACGCACCCCGGGGTTCGTCAATCATGGAAATCGGTCAGGGACCCCAAATCGGTCCATGAAACGGGTCAAAATCGGCCAAAACTGGGAGTGTTGATGACCGACACGTAAACGCACCCCGGGGATCGCAAATCGTGGAAATCGCTCCGCGACCCGAAAACGGTGAGCAATAGTGCCTGAAACGGACCAGAATCGGCCAAAATTGCGAGTGTTGACGATGGAGACGTTAACCCACATCGGGGATCGTCAATCGTGGAAATCGCTCTGGGATCCCAGAACTTTGAGTAATAGTGCATGAAACAGACAAGAATCGGACAAAATTGTAAGTGTTGACGACGGACATGTAAACACACCTTGGGGTTCGTCATCGTGGAAATCACTCCAGGACCCCAAAACAGTGAGTAGTAGTCCCAGAAATGGGCAGAACCGGCCCAAACTGGGACTCCTGATGACCAATACATAAGCATACCTTGGGGTTCAACAACAATGGAAATCGCTTTGGGACCCCAAAATGGTGAGTAATAGTCCATGAAAGAGCCCAGAATTGGACAAACCTATGATTATTGATGAACGATACATAAACGCAAACATACCCCGGGGTTCGTCAATCATGGAAATCGCTCAGTGACCCCAAATAAGTGAGTAATAGTCCACCAAACGGGCCAGAGTCGGCCAAAACTGTGAGTGTTGATAACGGACATGTAAATGCACCCCGTGGATCGTCAATCATGGAAATTGATCTAGGACCCCAAAGCGGTGAGCAACAGTGCATGAAACGGACCACAATCGCCCAAAATTGCGAGTCTTGACGATGGACACGTAAACGCACCCCTTGGTTCGTCATCGTGGTAATCACTCGGGGACCCCAAAACAGTGAGTGGTAATCCGAGAAACGGGCCAGAACCGGCCCAAACAGCGAGCCCTGACGACCAGCACGTAAGCACACCTTGGGATTTAACAACCATGGAAATCACTTTGGGACCCCAAAACGGTGACTAATAGTCCATGGAAGAGCCCAGATTCGGACAAACCTAGGATTATTGATGAACCAGACATAAACGCACCCGCGGTTCGTCAATCATGCAAATCGCTCAGGGACCCCAAATCTGTGAGTAATAGTCCATGAAAAAGGACAGAATCGGCCAAAACTATGAGTGTTGATGACCGACACGTAAACGCACCCCGGGGATCGTCAATCGTGGAAACCGATCTGGGACCCCAAAACGGTGAGTAACTGCATGAGACGGACGAGAATCGGCCAAAATTGTGAGTGTTGATGATGGACATGTAAACGCACCCCGGGGTTCGTCAATCCTGGAAATCACTCCGTGACCCCAAAACAGTGAGTAGTAGTCCAAGAAACGTGCCAGAACCGGCCCAAACAGCGAGTCCTGACCACCAACACGTAAGCACGCCTTAGGGTTCAACAACCATGGAAATCGCTTTGGGACCCCAAAACGATGAGTAATAGTCCATGAAAGAGCCCAGATTCGGAAAACCTGGGATTATTGATGAACGAGACATAAACGCACCCCGAGGTTCGTCAATCATGGAAATCGCTCATGGACCCCAAATCAGTGAGTGATAGTCCACGAAACGGGAGTGTTGATGACCGACACGTAAACGCACCCCGGGGATCGAAAATCATGGAAATCGCTCCGCGACCCCAAAACGGTGAGCAATAGTGCCTGAAACGGACCAGAATCGGCCAAAATTGCGAGTGTTGACGATGGACACGTAAACGCACCCCGGGGTTCGTCAATCGTGGAAATCACTCCGGGACCCCAAAACAATGAGTAGTAGTTCAAGAAACGGGCCAGAACCGTCCCAAACTGCGAGTCCTGACGACCAACACGTAAGCACACCTTGGGGTTCAACAACCATGGAAATCGCTTTGGGACCCCAAAACGGTGAGCAATAGTGCCTGAAACGGACCAGAATCGGCCAAAATTGCCAGTGTTGACGATGGACACGTAAACGCACCCCCGGGTTTGTCAATCGTGGAAATCACTCCGGGACCCCAACTCAGTGAGTAATAGTCCAAGATACGGGCCAGAACCGGCCCAAACTGCGAGTCCTGACGACCAACACGTAAGCACGCCTTAGGGTTCAACAACCATGGAAATCGCTTTGGGACCGCAAAACTGTGAGTAATACTCCATGAAAGAGCCCAGATTCGGACAAACCTAGGATTATTGATGAATGAGACATAAACGCACCCGAGGTTGGTCAATCATGGAAATTGCTCACGGAGCCCAAATCAGTGAGTGTTAGTCCACGAAACGGGCCAGAATCGGCCAATACCGTGAGTGTTGATGACCGACACGTTAACGCACCCTGGGGATCGTCAATCGTGGAAATCGCTCCGGGCCCCCAAAACGGTGAGCAATACTGCATGAAATGGACCACAATTGTCCAAAATTGTGAGTGTTCACGACGGACAAGTAAATGCACCCCAGGGTTCGTCATCGTGGTAATCACTCTGGGACCCCAAAATAGTGAGTAGTAGTCCAAGAAACGGGCAAGATACGTCCCAAACTGCGGGTCCTAACGACCAACACGTAAGCACACCTTGGGGTTCAACAACAATTGAAATCGCTTTGGGACCCCAAAACGGTGAGAAATAGTCCATGAAAGAACTCAGAATCGGACAAACCTACGATTATTGATGAACGATACATAAACATACCTCGGGCTTCATCAATCGTGGAAATCACTCAGGGTCCCCAAATCAGTGAGTAATAGTCCACGAAACGGGCCAGAATCGGCCAAAACTATGAGTGTTGACGACAGACATGTAAACGCACCCCGGGGATCGCAAATCATGGAAATCGCTCTGCTACCCCAAAACGGCGAGCAATAGTGCCTGAAACGGACCAGAAACGGCCAAAATTGCGAGTGTTGACGATGGACACGTCAACGCACCCCGGGGTTCGTCAATCGTGGAAATCACTCCGGGACCCCAAAACAATGAGTAGTAGTCCAAGAAATGGGCCAGAACCGTCCCAAACTGCGAGTCCTGACGACCAACACGTAAGCACACCTTGGGGTTCAACAACCATGGAAATCGCTTTGGGACCCCAAAACCGTGAGAAATAGTCCATGAAAGAACGAAGAATTGGACAAACCTATGATTATTGATGAACGATACATAAACATACCTCGGGGTTCATCAATCGTGGAAATCACTCAGGGACCCCAAATCAGTGAGTAATAGTCCACGAAACGGGCCAGAATCGGCCAAAACTGTGAGTGTTGATGACCGACACGTAAGCGCACCCCGGGGATCGTCAGTCGTGGAAATCGCTCTGGGACCCCAAAACAGTGAGTAATAGTGCATGAACATACCAGAATAGGATAAAATGGCGAGTGTTGACGACGGACACGTAAACGCACCCCGGGGTTCATCTTCGTGGAAATCACTTCTGGACCCGAAAACAGTTAGTAATAATCCAAGAAACTGGCCAGAACCGGCCCAAACAGCGAGTCCTGACGACCAGCATGTAAGGACACCTTAGGGTTCAACAACCACGGAAATCGCTTTGGGACCCCAAACCGATGAGTAATAGTCCATGAAAGACCCCAGATTCGGACAAACCTAGGATTATTGATGAACGAGACATAAACGAACCCCGAGGTTCGTCAATCATGGAAATCGCTCACGGACCCCAAATCAGTGAGTAATAGTCCACGAAATGGGCCAGAACCGGCCAAAACTGGGAGTGTTGATGACCGACACGTAAACGCACCCCGGGATCGTCAATCGTGGAAATCGCTCTGGGACCCCAAAATGGTGAGCAATACTGCATGAAACGGACCACAATTGGCCAAAATTGCGAGTGTTCACGACAGACAAGTAAACGCACCCCGGGGTTTGTCATCGTGGTAATCACTCCGGACCCCAAAACAGTGAGTAGTAGTCCAAGAAACGGGCCAGAATCGTCCCAAACTGCGAGTCCTGACGACCAACACGTAAGCACGCCTTGGGGTTCTAAAACCATGGAAATCGCTTTGGGACCCCAAAACGGTGAGAAATAGTCCAAGAAAGAACCCGGAATCGGACAAACCTACGATTATTGATGAACGATACAGAAACATACATCGGGGTTCATCAATCGTGGAAATCACTCAGGGACCCCAAATCAGTGAGTAATAGTCCACAAAACGGGCCAGAATCGGGCAAAACTGTGAGTGCTGATGAACGACACGTAAGCGCACCCCGGGGATCGTCAATCGTGGAAATCGCTTTGGGCCCCCAAAACAGTGAGTAAAAGTGCATGAAACTGACCAGAATCGGATAAAATTGCGAGTGTTGACGATGGACACGTAAACGCACCGCGGGGTTCGTCTTTGTGGAAATCACTTTTGGACCCGAAAACAGTGAGTAATAGTCCAAGAAACGGGCCAGAGCTGGCCCAAACTGCGAGTCCTGACGACCAACACGTAAGCACACCTTAGGGTTCAACAACCATGGAAATCGCTTTGGGACCCCAAAACGGTGAGTAATAGTCCATGAAAGAGCCCAGATTCTGACAACCCTAGGATTATTGATGAACGAGACATAAACGAACCCCGAGGTTCGTCAACCATCGAAATCGCTCACGGACCCCAAATCAGTGAGTGATAGTCCACAAAACGGGCCAGAATCGGCCAAAACTGTGAGTGTTGATGACCGACACGTAAACGCACCCCGGGGATCGTCAATCGTGGAAATCGCTCTGGGACCCCAAAACGGTGAGCAATACAGCATGAAGCCGACCACAATTGGCCAAAATTGCGAGTGTTCACGATGGACAAATAAGCGCACCCTGGGGTTTGTCATCGTGGTAATCACTCTGGGAACCCAAAACAGTGAGTAGTAGTCAAAGAAACGGGCCAGAACCGACCCAAACAGCAGGTCCTGACGACCAACACGTAAGCACACCTTGGGGTTCAACAACCATGAAATCGCTTTGGGACCCCAAAACGGTGAGCAATAGTCCATGAAAAAGCCCAGAATCGGACAAACCTAGGATTATTGATGAACGAGACATAAACGTACCCCGGGGTTCGTAAATCATGGAAATCGCTCGCGGACCCCAAATCAGTGAGTAATAGTCCACGAAACGGGCCAGAATCGCCAAACCTGGGAGTGTTGATGAACGACACGTAAACGCACCCCGGGGATCGCAAATCGTGGAAATCGCTCTGCGACCCCAAAACGGTGAGCAATAGTGCATGAAACGGACCAGAATCGGCCAAAATTGCGAGTGTTGATGATGGACACGTAAACGCACCCTGGGGTTTGTCAATCATGGAAATCACTCTGAGACCCCAAAACAGTGAGTAGTAGTCCAACAAACGGGCCAGAACTGTCCCAAACTGCGAGTCCTGACGACCAACACGTAAGCACACCTTGGGGTTCAACAACCATGGAAATCGCTTTGGGACCCCAAAACGGTGAGTAATAGTCCATGAAAGAGCCCAGAATCGGACAAACCTACGATTATTGATGAACGATACATAAACACACCCCGGGGTTCATCAATCATGGAAATCGCTCAGGGACCCCAAATCAGTGAGTAATAGTCCACTAAACGCGCCAGAATCGGCCAAAACTGTGAGTGTTGATGACCGACACGTAAGCGCACCCCGGGGATCGTCAATCGTGGAAATCGCTCTTTGACCCCAAAACAGTGAGTAATAGTGCATGAACATACCCGAATCGGATAAAATGGCGAGTGTTGACGACGGACACGTAAACGCACCCCGGGGTTCGTCTTCGTGGAAATCACTTCTGGGCCCGAAAACAGTGAGTAATAGTCCAACAAACGGGCCAGAACCGTCCCAAACTGCGAGTCCTGACGACCAACACGTAAGCACACCTTAGGGTTCAACAACCATGGAAATCGCTTTGGGACCCCAAAACGATGAGTAATAGTCCATAAAAGAGCCCAGATTCGGACAAACCTAGGATTATTGATGAACGAGACATAAACGAACCCCGAGGCTCGTCAATCATGGAAATAGCTCACGGACCCCAAATCAGTGAGTAATAGTCCATGAAATGGGCCAGAACCGGCCAAAACTTGGAGTGTTGATGACCGACACGTAAACGCACCCCGGGGATGGTCAATCGTGGAAATCGCTCTGGGACCCCAAAACGGTGAGCAATACTGCATGAAACGGACCACAATTGACCAAAATTGCGAGTGTTGACGACGGACACGGAAACACACTCCACGGTACGTCATCGTGGAAATCACTCCAGGACCCCAAAACAGTGAGTGGTAGTCCAAGAAACGGGCCAGAACCGGCGCAAACTACGACTCCTGATGACCAACACGTAAGCACACCTTGGGGTTCAACAATCATGAAAATCGGTTTGGGACCCCAAAACGGTGAGTAATAGTGCATGAAGGAGCCCAGATTCGGAGAAACCTAGGATTATTGATGAACAAGACATAAACGCACCCCGGGGATCGTCATTCATGGAAATCGCTCAAGGACCCCAAATCAGTGAGTAATAGTCCACGAAACGGGCCAGAATCGGCCAAAACTGTGAGTGTTGATAACCGACATGTAAACGCACCCCGGGGATCGTCAATCATGGAAATCGACATAGGACCACAAAACGATGAGTAATAGTGCATGAAACGGACCAGAATCGACCAAAATTGCGAGTGTTGTCGACGGACACGTAAACGCACCCCAGGGTTCGTCAATCGTGGATATCACTACAGGACCCCTAAACAGTGAGTAGTAGTCCAAGAAACGGGCTAGAACCAGCCCAAACTGCGAGCCCTGACGACCAACACGTAAGCACACCTTGGGGTTCAACAACCATGGAAATCGCTTTGGGACCCCAAAACGGTGAGTAATAGTCCATGAAAGAGCCCAGAATCGGACAAACCTAGGATTATTGATGAACGATACATAAACGCACCCCGGGGTTCGTCAATCATGGAAATCGCCCAGGGACCCCAAATCAGTGAGTAATAGTCCACGAAACGGGCCAGAATCGGCCAAAACTGTGAGTGTTGATGACCGACATGTAAACGTACCCCGGAGAACGTAAATTGTGGAAATCGCTCGGGGACCCGAAAACGGTGAGCAATAGTGCATGAAACGAACTACAATGGCCCAAAATTGCGAGTGTTGACGACGGACACGTAAACGCACACCCCGGGTTCGTGAAATCGTGGAAATCACCCGACCCCAAAACAGTGAGTAGTAGTCCAAGAAACGGGCCAGAACCGGCCCAAACTGAACTCCTGACGACCAACACGTAAGCACACCTTGGGGTTCAACAACCATGGAAATCGCTTTGGTACCCCAAAACGGTGAGTAATAGTCCATGAATGAGCCCAGAATCGACAAACCTAGGATTATTGATGAATAACACACAAACACACCCCGAGGTTCGCCAATCATGGAAATCGCCAGGACCCCAAATCAGTGAGTAATAGTCCACGAAACGGGCCAGAATCGGCCAAAACTATGACTGTTGATAACCGACATGTAGATGCACCCCGGGGATCGCCAAACGTGGAAATCGCTCTGGGACCACAAAACGGCGAGTAATAGTGCATGAAACGGACGAGAATCAGCCAAAACTGCGAAAGTTGACGACAGAAACGTAAACGCACACCAGGGTTCGTCATGGTGGTAATCACTCCGGGACCCCAAAACAGTGAGTAATAGTCCAAAAAACGGGCCAGAACCGGCCCAAACTACGAGTCCTAACAACCAACACGTATGCACACCTTGGGGTTCAACTACCATGGAAATCTCTTTGGGACCTCAAAACGGTGAGTAATAATCCATGAAAGAACCCAGAATTGGACAAACCTAGGATTATTGAATATAAACATACCCCGGGGTTCATCAATCGTGGAAATCGCTGAGTCAGTGAGTTTTCATGACCGACATGTAAATGCACCCCTGGTATCGTCAATCGTGGAAATCGCTCTAGGACCCCAAAACGGTGAGTAATAGTGTATGAAACGGACAACAATCGCCAAAATTGCGAAAAGTTGACGATGGACACGTAAACACAACCCAGGTTCGCAATCGTGGAAATCACCCGAGACCCCAAAATAGTGAGTAATAGTCCAAGAAACAGGCCAGAACCGGCCCAAACTGCGAGCCCTAACGACCAACACGAAAGCACATCTTGGGGTTCAACAACCATGGAAATCACTTTGGGACCCCAAAACGGTGAGTAATAGTCCATGAAAGAGCCCAGAATCGGACATACCTAGGATTATTGATGAACGAGACATAAACGCACCCCGGGGTTCGTCAATCATGGGAATCGCTCAGGGACCCCAAATCAGTGAGTGATAGTCCACGAAATGGGCCATAATCGGCCAAAACTACGAGTGTTGATAACCGACATGTAAACGCGGGCCGGGATCGCCAATCGTGGATATCGCTCGGGACTCCAAAACGGTGAGTAATAGTTCATGAAACGGACCAGAATCGCCAAAATTGCGAAAGTGTTGACGACGGACACGGAAACACACTCCGGGGTTCGCTCATCATGGAAATCACCCAGACCCCAAAACAGTGAGTAGTAGTCCAAGAAACGGGCCGAACCGCCCCAAAATCGATGACCAACACGTAAGCACACCTTGGGGTTCAACAACCATGGAAATCGCTGGGACCCCAAAACGGTGAGTAATAGTGCATGAAGGGAGCCAAGATTCAGAGAAACCTATGATAATTGATGAAGAGACATAAACGCACCCCAAGGTTCGTCAATCATGGAAATCACTCAGGGACCCCAAATCAGTGAGTAATAGTCCACGAAACGGGCCAGAATCGGCCAAAACTATGAGTGTTGATAACCGACATGTAACGCACCCCGGGGATCGTCAATCGCGGAAATCGACCTAGGATCACAAAACGATGAGTAATAGTGCATGAAATGGACCAGAATCGGCCAAAATTGCAAGTGTTGTCGACGGACATGTAAACGCACCCCAGGGTTCGTCACTCGTGGATATCACTCAGGGAACCCCAAAACAGTGAGTAGTAGTCCAAGAAAATGGCTAGAACCGGCCCAAACTGCGAGCCCTGATGACCATTACGTAAGCACACCTTGGGGTTCAACAACCATGGAAATTGCTTTGGGACCCCAAAACGGTGAGTAATAGTCCATGAAACAGCCCAGAATCGGATAAACCTATAACATGGAAATCATTCAGGGACCCCAAATCAGTGAGTAATAGTCCACGAAACGGGCCAGAATTGGCCAAAACTGTGAGTGTTGATAACCGACACGTAAACGCACCCCGGGGATCGTCAATTGTGGAAATCGCTCTGGGACCCGAAAACGGTGAGAAATAGTGCATGAAACGGACCACAATCGCCCAAAATTACGAGCGTTGACGACGGACACGTAAAAGCACCCTAGGGTTCGTCAATCGTGAAATCACTCCTGGACCCCAAAACAGAGAGTAGTAGTCCGAGAAACGGGCCAGAACCGGCCCAAACGGAGACTCCTGACCAACACGTAAGCACACCTTGGGGTTCAACAACCATGGAAATCGCTTTGGGACCCCAAGACGGTGAGTAATAGTCCGTGAAAGAGCCCAGAATCAGACAAACCTAGGATTATTCATGAATAAATACACAAACACACCCCGGGGTTCGTCAATCATGGAAATCGCTCACGGACCCCAAATCAGTGAGTAATAGTCCACAATACGTTCCAGAATCGCCAAAACTATGAGTGTTGATAACCGACATGTAAACGCACCCCGGGGATCGTCAATCGTGGAAATCGCTCTGGGACCCCAAAACGGTGAGTAGTAGTGCATGAAACGGACCAGAATCGGCCAAAACTGTGAGTGTTCATGACCGCCATGTAAACGCACCCCGGGTATCGTTAATCGTGGAAATCGCTCTAGGACCCCAAAACGGTGAGTAATAGTGTGTGAAATGGACAACAATCGGCCAAAATTGCGAAAAGTGTTGACGACGACACGTAAACACAACCAGGGTTCGCCAATCGTGGAAATCACCCGGACCCCAAAATAGTGAGTAATAGTCCAAGAAACAGGCCAGAACCGGCCCAAACTGCGAGCCCTAACGACCAACACGAAAGCACATCTTGGGGTTCAACAACCATGGAAATCACTTTGGGACCCCAAAACGGTGAGTAATAGTCCATGAAAGAGCCCAGAATCGGACATACCTAGGATTATTGATGAACGAGACATAAACGCACCCGGGGTTCGTCAATCATGGGAATCGCTCAGGGACCCCAAATCAGTGAGTGATAGTCCACGAAATGGGCCATAATCGGCCAAAACTATGAGTCTTGATAACCGACATGTAAATGCGGCCCGGGGATCGCCAATCGCGGATATCGCTCTGGGACTCCAAAACGGTGAGTAATAGTTCATGAAACGGACCAGAATCGCCAAAATTGCGAGTGTTGACGACGGACACGAAAACACACTCCAGGGTTCGTCATCGTGGAAATCACTCCAGGACCCCAAAACAGTGAGTAGTAGTCCAAGAAACGGGCCAGAACCGCCCCAAACTGCGACAGTCCTGATGACCAACACGTAAGCACACCTTAGGGTTCAACAACCATGGAAATCGCTTTGGGACCCCAAAACGGTGAGTAATAGTGCATGAAAGAGCCAAGATTCGGAGAAACCTATGATAATTGATGAAGAGACATAAACGCACCCCGAGGTTCGTCAATCATGGAAATCGCTCAGGGACCCCAAATCAGTGAGTAATAGTCCATGAAACGGGCCAGAATCGGCCAAAACTATGAGTGCTGATAACTGACATGTAAACGCACCCCGGGGATCGTCAATCGCGGAAATCGACCTAGGATCACAAAACAATGAGTAATAGTGCATGAAACGGACCCGAATCGGCCAAAATTGCGAGTGTTGTCGACCGACACGTAAACGCACCCCAGGGTTCGTCAATCGTGGATATCACTCCGGGAACCCTCAACAGTGAGTACTTGCCAGAACCGGCCCAAACTGCCAGCCCTGACGACAAATACGTAAGCAGATCTTGGGGTTCAACAACCATGGAAATTGCTTTGGGACCCCAAAACGGTGAGTAATAGTCCATGAAACAGCCCAGAATCGGACAAACCTTAAACATGGAAATCCTCAGGGACCCAAAATCAGTGAGTAATAGTCCAAGAAACGGGCCAGAATCGGCCAAAACTGTGAATTTTGATAACCGACACGTAAACGCACACCGGGGATCGTCAATTGTGGAAATCGCTCTGGGACCCGAAAACAGTGAGCAATAGTGCATGAAACGGACCACAATCGCCCAAAATTGCGAGCGTTGACGACGGACACGTAAACACACCCCTTGGTTCGTCAATCGTGAAATCACTCCTGGACCCCAAAACAGAGAGTAGTAGTCCAAGAAATGGGCCTGAATCGGCCCAAACTGCGACTCCTGGCCAACACGTAAGCAGACTTTGGGGTTTGACAACCATGGAAATTGCTTTGAGACCCCAAAACGGTGAGTAATAGTCCATGAAAGAGCCCAGAATCAGACATCCTAGGATTATTCATGAATAGTACACAAACACACCCCAGGGTTCGTCAATCATGGAAATCGCTCAGGGACCCCAAATCAGTGAGTAATAGTCCACAAAATGTACCAGAATCGGCCAAAACTATGAGTGTTGATAACCGACATGTAAACGCACCCCGGGGATCGTCAATCGTGGAAATCGCTATGGGACCCCAAAACGGTGGGTAGTAGTGCGTGAAACAGACCAGAATCGTCCAAAACTGTGAGTGTTCATGACCGACCTGTAAACGCACCCCGGGTATCGTCAATCGTGGAAATCGCTCTAGGACCCCAAAACGGTGAGTAATAGTGTATGAAACGGACAACAATCGGCCAAAATTGCGAAAAGTTGATGATGACACGTAAACACAACCCAGGGTTCAATCAATCATGGAAATCACCCGAGACCCCAAAATAGTGAGTAATAGTCCAAGAAATAGGCCAGAACCGGCCCAAACTGCGAGCCCTAACGACCAACACGAAAGCACATCTTGGGGTTCAACAACCATGGAAATCACTTTGGGACCCCAAAACGGTGAGTGATAGTCCATGAAAGAGCCCAGAATTGGACATACCTAGGATTATTGATGAACGAGACATAAACGCACCCCGGGGTTCATCAATCATGGGAATCGCTCAGGGACCCCAAATCAGTGAGTGATAGTCCACGAAATGGGCCATAATCGGCCAAAACTATGAGTCTTGATAACCGACATGTAAACGCGGCCCCGGGATCGTCAATCGCGGATATCGCTCTGGGACACCAAAACGGTGAGTAATAGTTCATGAAACGGACCAGAATCGGCAAAATTGCGAGTGTTGACGACGGACACGAAAACACACTCCAGGGTTCGTCATCGTGGAAATCACTCCAGGACCCCAAAACAGTGAGTAGTAGTCCAAGAAACGGGCCGAACCGCCCAAACAACGACACTCGATGACCAACACGTAAGCACACCTTAGGGTTCAACAACCATGGAAATCGCTTTGGGACCCCAAAACGGTGAGTAATAGTGCATGAAAGAGCCAAGATTCGGAGAAACCTATGATAATTGATGAAGAGACATAAACGCACCCCGAGGTTCGTCAATCATGGAAATCGCTCAGGGACCCCAAATCAGTGAGTAATAGTCCATGAAACGGGCCAGAATCGGCCAAAACTATGAGTGCTGATAACTGACATGTAAACGCACCCCGGGGATCGTCAATCGCGGAAATCGACCTAGGATCACAAAACGATGAGTAATAGTGCATGAAACGGACCAGAATCGGCCAAAATTGCGAGTGTTGTCGACGGACACATAAACGCACCCCAGGGTTCGTCAATCGTGGATATCACTCCGGGAACCCAAAACAGTGAGTAGTAGTCCAAGAAACTGGCCAGAACCGGCCCAAACTGCGAGCCCTGAAGACTAATACGTAAGCACACCTTGGGGTTCAACAACCATGGAAATTGCTTTGGGACCCCAAAACCGTGAGTAATAGTCCATGAAACAGCCCAGAATCGGACAAACCTTAAACATGGAAATCCTCGGGACCCTAAATCAGTGAGTAATAGTCCAAGAAACGGTCCAGAATCGGCCAAAACTGTGAATTTTGATAACCGACATGTAAACGCACCCCGGAGATCGTCAATTGCTGAAATCGCTCTGGGACCCGAAAACGGTGAGCAATAGTGCATGAAACGGACCACAATCGCCCAAAATTGCGAGCGTTGACGACGGACACGTAAACACACCCCGTGGTTCGTCAATCGTGAAATCACTCCTGGACCCCAAAACAGAGAGTAGTAGTCCAAGAAATGGGCCAGAACCGGCCCAAACTGCGACTCCTGGCCAACATGTAACCAGACTTTGGGGTTCAACAACCATGGAAATTGCTTTGAGACCCCAAAACGGTGAGTAATAGTCCATGAAAGAGCCCAGAATCAGACAATCCTAGGATTATTCATGAATAGTACAGAAACACACCCCAGGGTTCGTCAATCATGGAAATCGCTCAGGGACCCCAAATCAGTGAGTAATAGTCCACAAAATGTACCAGAATCGGCCAAAACTATGAGTGTTGATAACCGACATGTAAACACACCCCGGGGATCGTCAATCGTGGAAATCGCTCTGGGACCCCAAAACGGTGGGTAGTAGTGCATGAAACGGACCAGAATCGTCCAAAACTGTGAGTGTTCATGACCGACTTGTAAACGCACCCCGGGTATCGTCAATCGTGGAAATCGCTCTAGGACCCCAAAACGGTGAGTAATAGTGTATGAAACGGACAACAATCGCCAAAATTGCGAGTGTTGATGACAGACACGTAAACACAACCCAGGGTTCGTCAATCATGGAAGTCACTCCGAGACCCCAAAATAGTGAGTAATAGTCCAAAAAACAGGCCAGAACCGGCCCAAACTGCGAGCCCTAACGACCAACACGAAAGCACATCTTGGGGTTCAACAACCATGGAAATCACTTTGGGACCCCAAAACGGTGAGTAATAGTCCATGAAAGAGCCCAGAATTGGACATACCTAGGATTATTGATGAACGAGACATAAACGCACCCCGGGGTTCGTCAATCATGGGAATCGCTCAGGGACCCCAAATCAGTGAGTGATAGTCCACGAAATGGGCCATAATCGGCCAAAACTACGAGTGTTGATAACCGACATGTAAACGCGGCCCGGGGATCGTAAATCGTGGATATCGCTCTGGGACTCCAAAACGGTGAGTAATAGTTCATGAAACGGACCAGAATCGCCAAAATTGCGAGTGTTGACGACAAACACGGAAACACACTCCAGGGTTCGTCATCGTGGAAATCACTCCAGGACCCCAAAACAGTGAGTAGTAGTCCAAGAAACGGGCCAGAACCGCCCCAAACTGCGACTCCTGATGACCAACACGTAAGCACACCTTGGGGTTCAACAACCATGGAAATCGCTTTGGGACCCCAAAACGGTGAGTAATAGTGCATGAAAGAGCCAAGATTCGGAGAAACCTATGATAATTGATGAAGAGACATAAACGCACCCCGAGGTTCGTCAATCATGGAAATCGCTCAGGGACCCCAAATCAGTGAGTAATAGTCCACGAAATGGGCCAGAATCGGCTAAAACTATGAGTGTTGATAACCAACATGTAAACGCACCCCGGGATCGCCAATCGCGAAATCGCCTAGGATCACAAAACGATGAGTAATAGTGCATGAAACGGACCAGAATCGCCAAAATTGCGAAATGTTGTCGACGGACACGTAAACGCACCCCTGGGTTCGCTCAATCGTGGATATCACTCGGAACCCAAAACAGTGAGTAGTAGTCCAAGAAACTGGGCTAGAACCGCCCAAATCTGCAGCCCCGACGACCAATACGTAAGCACACCTTGGGGTTCAACAACCATGGAAATCACTTTGGGACCCCAAAACGGTGAGTAATAGTCCATGAAAGAGCCCGAATGTGACATACCAAGGATTATTGATGAGTAATAGTCCACATAAACGCAATCGCCAAAACTATGAGTTTGATAACCGAATGAGAATCGCACAGGGGATCGCCAAAAATCGCCTGCGAAAACGTTGACGACGGACACGAAACACACTCCAGGGTTCGCCATCGTGGAAATCACCGAGGACCCCAAAACAGTGAGTAGTAGTCCAAGAAACGGGCCGAACCGCCCAAACAGCGACTCCTTATGACCAACACGTAAGCACACCTTGGGGTTCAACAACCATGGAAATCGCTATGGGACCCCAAAACGGTGAGTAATAGTCCATGAAAGAGCCAAGATCGGAGAAACCTATGATAATTGATGAAGAGACATAAACGCACCCCGAGGTTCGCCAATCATGGAAATCGCCAGGACCCCAAATCAGTGAGTAATAGTCCACAAAACGGGCCAGAATCGGACAAAACTATGAGTGTTGATAACCGACATGTAAACGCACCCCGGGATCGCCAATCACGGAAATCAACCTAGGATCACAAAACGAGAGTAATAGTGCATGAAACGGACCAGAATCGCCAAAATGCGAAAAACGTGTTGTCGACGGACACGTAAACGCACCCCGGTTCGCTAATCGTGGATATCACCCGAGAACCCAAAACAGTGAGTAGTAGTCCAAGAAACGGGTCGAACCGCCCAAACTACGAGCCTTGACGACCAACACGTAAGCACACCTTGGGGTTCAACAACCATGGAAATTGCTTTGGGACCCCAAAACGGTGAGTAATAGTCCATGAAAACAGCCCTAGGATCGGACAAACCTTAAACATGGAAATCGCTTAGGACCCCAAATCAGTGAGTAATAGTCCATGAAACGGGCCAGAATCGCCAAAACTGTGAGTGTTGATAACCGACATGTAAACGCACCCGGGATCGCCAATTGTGGAAATCGCCTGGGACCAAAAAACGGTGAGCAATAGTGCATGAAACGGACCACAATCGCCAAAATTATGAGCATTGATGACGGACACGTAAACACAACCCGGGTTCGCTCAATCGTGAAATCACCCGACCAAGCAAAGCGAACCCGTAGTCACGGAAACGGCCGGCTACTTCCACATATGCCGTGTACATGGTGGACTCACCGAAGAGGAACGACGATGGTGGAAAAGATCCTTGGGAACAAGTTTCCGAACAACCATGGAAATCGCTTTGGGACCCCAAAATGGTGAGTAATAGTCCATGAAAGAGCCTAGAATCGGAGAAACCTAGGATTATTGATGAACGCTACATAAACACACCCCGGGTTCGCCAATCATGGAAATCGCCAGGACCCCAAATCAGTGAGTAATAGTCCATGAAACGGGCCAGAATCGGTTAAAACTGCGAGTGTTGATGCCCGACACGTAAACGCACCCCGGGATCGCCAATCGTGGAAATCGCCTAGGACCCCAAAACGGTGAGTAATAGGCATGAAACGGACGAGAATCGCCAAAATTGTGAGTGTTGACGACGAACACGTAAACACACCCTGGGTTCGCCAATCATGGAAATCACCCGGACCCCAAAACAGTGAGTAGTAGTCCAAGAAACAGGCCGAACCGCCCAAATCTGCGAGCCCTAACTACCAACACGTAAGCACACCTTGGGGTTCAACAACCATGGAAATCGCTTTGGGACCCCAAAACGGTGAGTAATAGTCCATGAAAGAGACCAGAATCGGACAAACCAAGGATTATCGATGAACGACACATAAACGCACCCAGGGTTCGACAAACATGGAAATAGCTCAGGAACCCCAAATCAGTGAGTAGTAGTCCAAGAAACGGGCAAGAATCGGCCAAAACTGTGAGTGTTGATAACCGACATGTAAACGCACTCGGGATCGCCAATCGTGGAAATCGCCGGGACCACAAAACGGTGAGTAATAGTGCATGAAACGGACCAGAATCGCCAAAATTTGAGTGTGTTGACGACGGACACGTAAACACACCCCGGGGTTCGCTATCGTGGAAATCACCCAGACCCCAAAACAGTGAGTAGTAGTCCAAGAAACGGGCCAGAACCGGCCCAAACTGCGACTCGTGACCAACACGTAAGCACACCTTGGGGTTCAACAACCATGGAAATCGCTTTGGGACCCCAAAACGGTGAGTAATAGTGCATGAAAGAGCCAAGATTCGAGAAACCTATGATAATTGATGAAGAGACATAAACGCACCCCGAGGTTCGCCAATCATGGAAATCGCCAGGACCCCAAATCAGTGAGTAATAGTCCACAAACGGGCCAGAATCGGCAAAACTATGAGTGTTGATAACCAACATGTAAACGCACCCCGGGATCGCCAATCGAGGAAATCGACCTAGGATCACAAAACGATGAGTAATAGTGCATGAAACGGACCAGAATCGCCAAAATTGCGAAAAGTTGTCGACGGACACGTAAACGCACCCCTGTGGTTCGCCAATCGTGGATATCACCCGGGAACCCCAAAACAGTGAGTAGTAGTCCAAGAAACGGCCGAACCGCCCAAACTGCGATCCCCGACGACCAATACGTAAGCACACCTTGGGGTTCAACAACCATGGAAATCACTTTGGGACCCCAAAACGGTGAGTAATAGTCCATGAAAGAGCCCAGAATTTGACATACCAAGGATTATTGATGCCCCAAATCGAGACATAAACGCCACGCCAAACCTGGGTTCTCTAATCGCAGAATCGCCAATTGCGCCAAAATTGCGTGAGTGTTAGTGCATGACGACGTACAATCGCCAAAATTAAACACACCTAGGGTTCGCCATCGTGGAAATCACTCCAGGACCCCAAAACAGTGAGTAGTAGTCCATGAAACGGGCCAGAACCGCCCCAAACAACGACTCCTTATGACCAACACGTAAGCACACCTTGGGGTTCAAAAACCATGGAAGTCGCTATGGGACCCCAAAACGGTGAGTAATAGTGCATGAAGGAGCCAAGATTCGGAGAAACCTATGATAATTGATGAAGAGACATAAACACACCCCGAGGTTCGCCAATCATGGAAATCGCCAGGACCCCAAATCAGTGAGTAATAGTCCACGAAATGGGCCAGAATCGGACAAAACTATGAGTGTTGATAACCGACATGTAAACGCACCCGGGATTCGCCAATCATGGAAATCGACCTAGGATCACAAAACGATGAGTAATAGTGCATGAACGGACCAGAATCGCCATGGAAGAGCCTAGAATCGAGAAACCTACGATTATTTATGAACGATACATAAACGCACCCCGCGGTTCATCAATCATGGAAATCGCTCAGGGACCCCAAATCAGTGAGTAATAGTCCTCAAAACGGGCCACAATCGGCCAAAACTGTGAGTTTTGATGACCCACATGTAAACGCACCCCGGGGATCGCTAATCGTGGGAATCGCTCTGGGACCTGAAAACGGTGAGTAATAGTGCATGAAACGGACCAGAATCGACCAAAATTGTGAGTGTTGACGACGGACACGTAATACGCACCCCGGGTTCGCCAATCATGGAAATCACCCGGACCCCAAAACAGTGAGTAGTAGTCCAAGAAACAGGCGAACCGCCCAAACTGCGAGTCCTGACAACCAACACGTAAGCACACCTTGGGGTTCAACAACCATGGAAATCGCTTTGGGACCCCAAAACGGTGAGTAATAGTCCATGAAAGAGCCCAGAATCGGACAAACCTACGATTATTGATGAACGAAATAAAAACGCACCCGGGGTTCGCCAATCATGGAAATCGCCAGGACCCCAAATCAGTGAGTAGTAGTCCATGAAAAGGGCCAGAATCGGCCAAAACTGTGAGTTTTGATAACCGACATGTAAACGCACTACAGGGATCGTCGATCGTGGAAATCGCTCGGGGACCACAAAACGGTGAGTAATAGTGCATGAAACATACCAGAATCGCCAA
This sequence comes from Aegilops longissima, assembly GCA_021605205.1. Taxonomy (NCBI): domain Eukaryota; kingdom Viridiplantae; phylum Streptophyta; class Magnoliopsida; order Poales; family Poaceae; genus Aegilops; species Aegilops longissima. Next base: position 511,375 of record CM038676.1, on the reverse strand, counting down.
AATTGCGAGTGTTCACGACGGACACGTAAACGCACCCCGGGTTCGCTCATCGTGGTAATCACCCGGACCCCAAAATAGTGAGTAGTAGTCAAGAAATGGGCCGAACCGCCCAAATTGCGAGCCCCGACGACCAACACGTAAGCACATCATGGGGTTCAACAACCATGGAAATCGCTTTGGGACCCCAAAACGGTGAGTAATAGTCCATGAAAGAGCCCAGAATCGACAAACCTAGGATTATTGATGAACGACACATAAACGCACCCCATGGTTCGCCAATCATGGAAATCGCCAGGACCCCAAATTAGTGAGTAATAGTCCACGAAACGGGCCAGAATCGGCCAAAACTATGAGTGTTGATGACCGACACATAAATGCACCCTAGGGATCGTGAATCGTGGAAATCGCTCTGGGACCCCAAAACGGTGAGTAATACTGCATGAAACAGGCCAGAATCGGCCAAAATTGCGAGTGTTGTCGTCGGACACGTAAACGCAACCCAGGATTCGTCAATCATGGAAATCACTCCGGGACCCCAAAACAGTGAGTAGTAGACCAAGAAACGGGCCAGAACCGGCCCAAACTGCGACTCCTGACAACCAACACGTAAGCACACCTTGGGGTTCAACAACCATGGAAATCGCTTTGGGACCCCAAAACGGTGAGTAATAGTCCATGAAAGAGCCCAGAATCGGACAAACCTACGATTATTGATGAACGATACATAAACGCACCCCGGGGTTCGTCAATCATGGAAATCGCTCAGGGACCCCAAATCAGTGAGTAATAGTCCATGAAACGGGCCAGAATCGTGAAAATTGTGAGTGTTGATAACCAACATGTAAACGCACCCCGGGATCGCCAATCGTGGAAATCGATCTGGACCCCAAAACGGTGAGTAATAGTTCATGAAACGGACGAGAATCGCCAAAATTGTGAGTGTTGACGACGGACGTAGTAAACACCCCAGGGTTCGCCATCGTGGAAATCACCCAGACCCCAAAACAATGAGTAGTAGTCCAAGAAACAGGCCGAACCGCCCAAACAACGAGTCCTAACGACCAACACGTAAGCACACCTTGGGGTTCAACAACCATGGAAATCGCTTTGGGACCCAAAACGGTGAGTAATAGTCCATGAATGAGCCAAGAATCGGACAAACCTGCGATTATTGATGAACAATACAAAAACGCACCCCGGGGTTCGCCAATCATGGAAATCACCAGGACCCCAAATCAGTGAGTAATAGTCCACTAAACGGGCCAGAATCGCCAAAACTATGAGTGTTGATAACCGACATGTAAACGCACTCCGGGATCGCCAATCGTGGAAATCGCCGGGACCACAAAACGGTGAGTAATAGTGCATGAAACGGACCAGAATCGCCAAAATTGCGAGTGTTGACGACGGACACGTAAACGCACCCCGGGGTTCGCTCATCGTGGAATCACTCCGGACCCCAAAATATTGAGTAATAGTCCAAGAAACGGGCCAGAACCGCCCAAATTGCGAGTCCCGACGACCAACACGTAAGCACACCTTGGGGTTCAACAACCATGGAAATCGCTTTGGGACCCCAAAACGTTGAGTAATAGTCCATGAAAGGCCCAGAATCGGACAAACCTAGGATTATTGATGAACGAGACATAAACGCACACCCGGGTTCGCCAATCATGGAAATCGCTCACGGGCCCCAAATCAGTGAGTAATAGTCCAAGAAACGGGCCAGAATCAACCAAAAGTGTGAGTGTTGATAACCGACACGTAAACCAACCCTAGGGATCGCCAATCGTGGAAATCGCCTGGGACCCCAAAACGGTGAGCAATAGTGCATGAAACGGACCAGAATCGCCAAAATTGCGAGTGTTGATGACGGACACGTAAACACACCCCGGGTTCGCCCATCATGGAAATCACCCGGACCCCAAAACAGTAAGTAGTAGTCCAAGAAACGGGCCGAACCGCCCAAAACTGCGACTCTCGACGACCAACATGTAAGCACACCTTGGGGTTCAACAACCATGGAAATCGCTTTGGGACCCCAAAACGGTGAGTAATAGTCCATGAAAGAGCCCAGAATCGGACAAACCTAGGATTATTGATGAATAGTACATAAACACACCCCAAGGTTCAGCAATCATGGAAATCGCCGGGACCCCAAATCAGTGAGTAATAGTCCATGAAACGGGCCAGAATCGCCAAAATAGTTAGTGTTGATGATCGACATGTAAACGCACTCCCGGGGATCAATCGTGAAAATTGATCTGGGATCCCAAAACGGTGAGCAATAACGCATGAAGCGGACCAGAATCGACCAAAATTGCGAGTGTTGACGATCGACACATAAACGCACCCTGGGTTCGTCAACCATTAAAATCACGTCGGGACCGCAAAACAGTGGGTAGTAGTGCATGAAACGGACCAGAATCGTCCAAAACTGTGAGTGTTCATGACCGACTTGTAAACGCACCCCGGGTATCGTCAATCGTGGAAATCGCTCTAGGACCCCAAAACGGTGAGTAATAGTGTATGAAACGGACAACAATCGGCCAAAATTGCGAGTGTTGATGACAGACACGTAAACACAACCCAGGGTTCGTCAATCATGGAAGTCACTCCGAGACCCCAAAATAGTGAGTAATAGTCCAAGAAACAGGCCAGAACCGGCCCAAACTGCGAGCCCTAACGACCAACACGAAAGCACATCTTGGGGTTCAACAACCATGGAAATCACTTTGGGACCCCAAAACGGTGAGTAATAGTCCATGAAAGAGCCCAGAATTGGACATACCTAGGATTATTGATGAACGACACATAAACGCACCCCGGGGTTTGTCAATCATGGGAATCGCTCAGGGACCCCAAATCAGTGAGTGATAGTCCACGAAATAGGCCATAACCGGCCAAAACTATGAGTCTTGATAACCGACATGTAAACGCGGCCCGGGGATCGTCAATCGCGGATATCGCTCTGGGACTCCAAGACGGTGAGTAATAGTTCATGAAATAGACCAGAATCGGCCAAAATTGTGAGTGTTGACGACGGACACGAAAACACACTCCAGGGTTCGTCATCGTGGAAATCACTCCAGGACCCCAAAACAGTGAGTAGTAGTCCAAGAAACGGGCCAGAACCGCCCTAAACAGCGACTCCTGATGACCAACACGTAAGCACACCTTGGGGTTCAACGGAAATCGCTTTGGGACCCCAAAACGGTGAGTAATAGTGCATGAAGGAGCCAAGATTCGGAGAAACCTATGATAATTGATGAAGAGACATAAACGCACCCCGAGGTTCGTCAATCATGGAAATCGCTCATGGACCCCAAATCAGTGAGTAATAGTCCACGAAACGGGCCAGAATCGGCCAAAACTATGAGTGTTGATAACCGACACGTAAACGCACCCCGGGATCGCCAATCGCGAAATCGCCTAGGATCACAAAACGATGAGTAATAGTGCATGAAACGGACCAGAATCGCCAAAATTGCGAAAAGTGTTGTCGACGGACACGTAAACGCACCCCAGGGTTCGTCAATCGTGGATATCACTCCGGGAACCCAAAACAGTGAGTAGTAGTCCAAGAAACTGGCCAGAACCGGCCCAAAACTGCGAGCCCTGAAGACTAATACGTAAGCACACCTTGGGGTTCAACAACCATGGAAATTGCTTTGGGACCCCAAAACCGTGAGTAATAGTCCATGAAACAGCCCAGAATCGGACAAACCTTAAACATGGAAATCCTCAGGGACCCTAAATCAGTGAGTAATAGTCCAGGAAACGGGCCAGAATAGGCCAAAACTGTGAGTGTTGATAACCGACACGTAAACGCACCCCAGGGATCGTCAATTGTTGAAATCGCTCTGTGAGGAGCAATAGTGCATGAAACGGACCACAATCGCCCAAAATTGCGAGCGTTGACGACGGACACGTAAACACACCCCGTGGTTCGGCAATCGTGAAATCACTCCTGGACCCCAAAACAGAGAGTAGTAGTCCAAGAAATGGGCCGAACCGCCCAAACTCATGACTCTGACCAACATGTAAGCACACCTTGGGGTTCAACAACCATGGAAATCGCTTTGGACCCCAAAACGGTGAGTAATAGTCCATGAAAGAGCCCAGAATCGACAAACCTAGGATTATTCATGAATAGTACACAAACACACCCCAAGGTTCGCCAATCATGGAAATCGCCAGGACCCCAAATCAGTGAGTAATAGTCCACAAAACGTACCAGAATCGCCAAAACTATGAGTGTTGATAACCGACATGTAAACACACCCCGGGATCGCCAATCGTGGAAATCGCTCGGGACCCCAAAACGGTGGGTAGTAGTGCATGAAACGGACCAGAATCGCCCAAAACTGTGAGTGTTCATGACCGACATGTAAACGCACCCGGTATCGCCAATCGTGGAAATCGCTCTAGACCCCAAAACGGTGAGTAATAGTGTATGAAACGGACAACAATCGCCAAAATTGCGAAAAGTTGATGATGACACGTAAACACAACCCAGGGTTCGTCAATCATGGAAGTCACTCCGAGACCCCAAAATAGTGAGTAATAGTCCAAAAAACAGGCCAGAACCGGCCCAAACTGCGAGCCCTAACGACCAACACGAAAGCACATCTTGGGGTTCAACAACCATGGAAATCACTCTTGGACTCCAAAACGGTGAGTAATAGTCCATGAAAGAGCCCAGAATTGGACATACCTAGGATTATTGATGAACGATACATAAACGCACCCCGGGGTTCGTCAATCATGGGAATCGCTCAGGGAGCCCAAATCAGTGAGTGATAGTCCACGAAATGGGCCATAATCGCCAAAACTATGAGTGTTGATAACCGACATGTAAACGCGCCCGGGATCGCCAATCGTGGATATCGCTCGACTCCAAAAGGGTGAGTAATAGTTCACGGACCAGAATCGCCAAAATTATGAAAAGTTGACAACAAACACGGAAACACACTCTGGGGTTCGCCATCGTGGAAATCACCCAGACCCCAAAACAGTGAGTAGTAGTCCAAGAAACGGGCCGAACCGCCCAAACAATGACTCGATGACCAACACGTAAGCACACCTTGGGGGTTAACAACCAAGGAAATCGCTTTGGGACCCCAAAACGGTGAGTAATAGTGCATGAAAGAGCCAAGATTCGGAGAAACCTATGATAATTGATGAAGAGACATAAACGCACCCCGAGGTTCGTCAATCATGGAAATCGCTCAGGGACCCCAAATCAGTGAGTAATAGTCCATGAAACGGGCCAGGATGGGCTAAAACTATGAGTGTTTATAACCAACATGTAAACGCACCCCGGGGATCGTCAATCGCGGAAATCTACCTAGGATCACAAAACGATTAGTAATAGTGCGTGAAACGGACCAGAATCGGCCAAAATTGCGAGTGTTGTCGACGGACACGTAAACGCACCCCAGGGTTCGTCAATCGTGGATATCACCCGGAACCCAAAACAGCGAGTAGTAGTCCAAGAAACTGTCTAGAACCGGCCCAAACTGCGAGCCCTGACGACCAATACGTAAGCACACCTTGGGGTTCAACATCCATGGAAATCACTTTGGGACCCCTAAACGGTGAGTAATAGTCCATGAAAGAGCCCAGAATGTGACATACCAAGGATTATTGATGAACGAGACATAAACGCACCCCGGGGTTCGTCAATGAGAATCGGCCAAAATTGCGAGTGTTGACGACGGACACGGAAACACACTCCAGGGTTCGTCATCGTGGAAATCACTCGAGGACCCCAAAACAGTGAGTAGTAGTCCAAGAGACGGGCCAGAACCGCCCCAAACAGCGACTCCTTATGACCAACACGTAAGCACACCTTGGGGTTCAACAACCATGGAAGTCGCTATGGGACCCCAAAACGGTGAGTAATAGTGCATGAAGGAGCCAAGATTCGGAGAAACCTATGATAATTGATGAAGAGACATAAACGCACCCCGAGGTTCGTCAATCATGGAAATCGCTCAGGGACCCCAAATCAGTGAGTAATAGTCCACGAAACGGGCCAGAATCGGACAAAACTATGAGTGTTGATAACCGACATGTAAACGCACCCCGGGGATCGTCAATCACGGAAATCGACCTAGGATCACAAAACGAGGAGTAATAGTGCATGAAACGGACCAGAATCGGCCAAAACTGCGAGTGTTGTCGACGGACACGTAAACGCACCCCAGGTTTCGTCAATCGTGGATATCACTTCGAGAACCCAAAACAGTGAGTAGTAGTCGAAGATACTGGTCAGAACTGGCCCAAACCGCGAGCCTTGACGACCAATACGTAAGCACACCTTGGGGTTCAACAACCATGGAAATTGCTTTGGGACCCCATAACGGTGAATAATAGTCCATGTAACAGCCCAGAATCGGACAAACCTTAAACATGGAAATCGCTTAGGGACCCCAAATCAGTTAGCAATAGTCCATGAAACGGGCCAGAATCGGCCAAAACTGTGAGTGTTGATAACCGACACATAAACGCACCCCGGGGATCGTCAATTGTGGAAATCGCTCTGGGACACGAAAACGGTGAGCAATAGTGCATGAAACGGACCACAATCGCCAAATTGCGAGCATTGATGAGGGACACGTAAACACAACCCGGGGTTCGTCAATCGTGAAATCACTCCTGGACAAGCAAAGCCGTAGTAGTTCAAGAAACGGTCAACCGCCCACGCTGGACGGACCAACTTCCACATATGACGTGTACATGGTGGACTCACCGAAAGAGGATGACGACGATGGTGGAAGAGATCCAGATGAGAACAAGCCTTCCGAGAAACAACCATGGAAATCGCTTTGGGACCCTAAAATGGTTAGTAATAGTCCATGAAAGAGCCTAGAATCGGAGAAACATAGGATTATTGATGAACGCCACATAAATGCACCCCGGGGTTCGTCAATCATGAAAATCGCTCAGGGACCCAAAATCAGTGAGTAATAGTCCATGAAACGGGCCAGAATCGGCGAAAACTGTTGGTGTTGATGACCGACATGTAAACGCACTCCGGGATCGCCAATCGTGGAAATCGAACTAGGACCCCAAAACGGTGAGTAATGCATGAAACGGACGAGAATCGCCAAAATTGTGAGTGTTGACGACGAACACGTAACACAACCCAGGGTTCGCTAATCATGGAAATCACCCGGACCCCAAAATAGTGAGTAGTAGTCCAAGAAACAGGCCAGAACCGGCCCAAACTGCGAGTCCTAACGACCAACACGTAAGCACACCTTGTGGTTCAACAACCATGGAAATCGCTTTGGGATCCCAAAATGGTGAGTAATAGTCCATGAAAGAGCCCAGAATCGGACAAACCTACGATTATTGATGAACGATATAAAAACTCAGCCCGGGGTTCGTCAATCATTGAAATCACTCAGGGACCCCGAATCAGTGAGTAGTAGACCATGAAAAGGGCCAGAATCGGCCAAAACTGTGAGTTTTGATAACCGACATGTAAACGCACTACAGGGATCGTCGATCGTGGAAATCGCTCGGGGACCACAAAACGGTGAGTAATAGTGCATGAAAAATACCAGAATCGGCCAATTTTGCGAGTGTTCACAACGGACACATAAACGCACCCCGGGGTTCGTCATCGTGGAAATCACTCCAGGACCCCAAAACCGTGAGTAGTAGTCCAAGAAACGGGCCGAACCGCCCCGAACTGCGACTCCTGATGACCAACACGTAAGCACACCTTGGGGTTCAACAACCAAGGAAATCGCTTTGGGACCCCAAAACGGTGAGTAATAGTGCATGAAAGAGCCAAGATTCGGAGAAACCTATGATAATTGATGTAGAGACATAAACGCGCCCAGAGGTTCGTCAATCATGGAAATCGCTCAGGGACCCCAAATCAGTGAGTAATAGTCCATGAAACGGGCCAGAATGGGCTAAAACTATGTAAACGCACCCCGGGGATCGTCAATCGCGGAAATCGACCTAGGATCACAAAACGATTAGTAATAGTGCGTGAAACGGACCAGAATCGACAAAAATTGCGAGTGTTGTCGACGGACACGTAAACGCACCCCAGGGTTCGTCAATCGTGGATATCACTCCGGGAACCCAAAACAGCGAGTAGTAGTCCAAGAAACTGGCCAGAACCGGCCCAAACTGCGATCCCTGACGACCAATACGTAAGCACACCTTGGGGTTCAACAACCATGGAAATCACTTTGGGACCCCAAAACGGTGAGTAATAGTCCATGAAAGAGCCCAGAATTTGACATACCAAGGATTATTGATGAACGAGACATAAACGCACCCCGGGGTTCTCTAATCAGAATCGGCCAAAATTGCGAGTGTTGACGACGTACACGGAAACACACTCCAGGGTTCTTCATCGTGGAAATCACTCCAGGACCCCAAAACAGTGAGTAGTAGTCCAAGAAACGGGCCAGAACCGCCCCAAACAGCGACTCCTTATGACCAACACGTAAGCACACCTTAGGGTTCAAAAACCATGGAAGTCGCTATGGGACCCCAAAACGGTGAGTAATAGTGCATGAAGGAGCCAAGATTCGGAGAAACCTATGATAATTGATGAAGAGACATAAACGCACCCCGAGGTTCGTCAATCATGGAAATCGCTCAGGGACCCCAAATCAGTGAGTAATAGTCCACGAAACGGGCCAGAATCGGACAAAACTATGAGTGTTGATAACCGACATGTAAACGCACCCCGGGGATCATCAATCACGTAATCAACCTAGGATCACAAAACGATGAGTAATAGTGCATGAAACGGACCAGAATCGGCCATGAAAGAGCCTAGAATCGGAGAAACATAGGATTATTGATGAACGACACATAAATGCACCCCGGGGTTCGTCAATCATGGAAATCGCTCAGGGACCCCAAATCAGTGACAAATAGTCCATGAAACAGGCCAGAATCGGTGAAAACTGTTGGTGTTGATGACCGATACGTAAACGCACCCCGGGGATCGTCAATCGTGGAAATCGATCTGGGACCCCAAAACGGTGAGTAAGGCATGAAACGGACGAGAATCGGCCAAAATTGTGAGTGTTGACGACGGACACGTAATAGCACCCCAGGGTTCGTCAATCATGGAAATCACTCCGGGACCCCAAAACAGTGAGTAGTAGTCCAAGAAACAGGCCAGAACCGGCCCAAACTGCGAGTCCTAACGACCAACACGTAAGCACACCTTGGGGTTCAACAACCATGGAAATCGCTTTGGGATCCCAAAACGGTGAGTAATAGTCCATGAAAGAGCCCAGAATCGGACAAACCTACGATTATTGATGAACGAAATAAAAACGCACCCCGGGGTTCGTCAATCATTGAAATCGCTCAGGGACCTCGAATCAGTGAGTAGTAGTCCATGAAAAGGGCCAGAATCGGCCAAAACTGTGAGTTTTGATAACCGACATGTAAACGCACTACAGGGATCGTCGATCGTGGAAATCGCTCGGGGACCACAAAACGGTGAGTAATAGTGCATGAAACATACCAGAATCGGCCAATTTTGCGAGTGTTCACAACGGACACGTAAACGCACCCCGGGGTTCGTCATCGTGGTAATCACTCCGGGACCCCAAAATAGTGAGTAATAGTCCAAGAAATGGGCCAGAACCGGCCCAAATTGCGAGTCCTGACGACCAACACGTAAGCACATCATGGGGTTCAACAACCATGGAAATCGCTTTGGGAGCCCAAAACGTTGAGTAATAGTCCATGGAAGAGCCCAGAATCGGACAAACCTAGGATTATTGATGAACGAGACATAAACGTACCCCGGTTTCGTCAATCATGGAAATCGCTCAGGGACCCCAAATCAGTAAGTAATAGTCCACGAAACGGCCAGAATCAACCAATAGTGTGAGAGTTGATGACCGACACGTAAACCAACCCTAGGGATCGTCAATCGTGGAAATCGCTCTAGGACCCCAAAATGGTGAGCAATAGTGCATGAAACGGACCAGAATCGGCTGAAGTTGCGAGTGTTGTCGATGGACACTTAAACACACTCCGGGGTTCGTCCATCATGGAAATCACTCCGGGACCCCAAAACAGTAAGTGGTAGTCCAAGAAACGGGCCAGAACCGCCCAAACTGCGACTCCTGACGACCAACACGTAAGCACACCTTGGGGTTCAACACCTAGGGAAATCGCTTTGGGACCCCAAAACGGTGAGTAATAGTCCACGAAAGAGCCCAGAATCGAGCAAACCTATGACTATTGATGAACGCAACATAAATGCACCCCGGGGTTCGTCAATCATGGAAATCGCCAGGACCCCAAATCAGTGAGTAATAGTCCATGAAACGGGCCAGAATTAGTGAAAATTGTTGGTGTTGATGACCAATACGTAAACGCACCCCGAGGACCGTCAATCGTGGAAATCGATCAGAACCCCAAAACGGTGAGTCTGGCATGAAACAGACGAGAATCGGCCAAAATTGTGAGTGTTGACGACGGAGACGTAGTAGCACCCCGGGGTTCTTCAATCATGGAAATCACCCCGAGACCCCAAAACAATGAGTAGTAGTCCAAGAAACAGGCCAGAACCGGCCCAAACTGCGAGTCCTAACGACCAACACGTAAGCACACCTTCGGGTTCAACAACCATGGAAATTGCCTTGGGTCCCAAAACGGTGAGTAATAGTCCATGAAAGAGCCCAGAATAGGACAAACCTACGATTATTGATGAACAATACAAAAACGCACCCCGGGATTCGTTAATCATGGAAATCACTCAGGGACCCCGAATCAGTGAGTAGTAGTCCATGAAAAGGGCCAGAATCGGCCAAAACTATGAGTTTTGATAACCGACATGTAAACGCACTACGGGGATCGTCGATCGTGGAAATCGCTCGGGGACCACAAAACGGTGAGTAATAGTGCATGAAACAGACCAGAATCGGCCAATTTTGCGAGTGTTCACAACGGACACGTAACGCACCCCGGGGTTCGTCATCGTGGTAATCACTCCGGGACCCCAAAATAGTGAGTAATAGTCCAAGAAACGGGCCAGAACCGGCCCAAATTGCGAGTCCTGACGACCAACATGTAAGCACATCATGGGGTTCAACAACCATGGAAATCGCTTTGGGACCCCAAAATGTTGAGTAAAAGTCCATGAAAGGGCCCAGAATCGGACAAACATAGGATTATTGATGAACGAGACATAAACGTACCCCGGGGTTCGTCAATCATGGAAATCGCTCACGGGCCCCAAATCAGTAAGTAATAGTCCACGAAACGGCCAGAATCAACCAATAGTGTGAGAGTTGATGACCGACACGTAAACCAACCCGAGGGATCGTCAATCGTGGAAATCGCTCTGGGACCCCAAAATGGTGAGCAACAGTGCATGAAACGGACCAGAATCGGCCGAAGTTGCGAGTGTTGTCAATGGACACTTAAACACACTCCGGGGTTCGTCCATCATGGAAATCACCCGGACACCAAAACTGTAAGTGGTAGTCCAAGAAACGGGCCAGAACTGGCCAAAACTGCGACTCTTGACGACCAACATGTAAGCACACCTTGGGATTCAACAACCAGGGAAATCGCTTTGTGACCCCAAAACGGTGAGTAATAGTCCACGAAAGAGCCCAGAATCGGGCAAACCTATGACTATTGATGAACGATACATAAATACACCCCAGGGTTCAGCAATCATGGAAATCGCTCAGGGACCCAAAATCAGTGAGTAATAGTCCATGAAACGGGCCAGAATCGGCCAAAATAGTTAGTGTTGTTGACCGACATGTAAACGCACCCCGGGGATCGTCAATCGTGAAAATTGATCTGGGATCCCAAAACGGTGAGCAATAACGCATGAAACGGACCAGAATCGACCAAAATTGCGAAAAGTTGACGATCGACACATAAACGCACCCTGGGTTCGCAACCATTAAAATCACGTCGGGACCGCAAAACAGTAGGTAGTAGTCCAAGAAAACGGGTCAGAACTGGCCCAAACTGCGAGTCCTGATGACCAATACGTAAGCACACCTTGGGGTTCAACAACCATGGAAATCGCTTTGGGATCCCAAAATGGTGAGTAATAGTCCATGAAAGAGCCCAGAACCGGACAAACCTACGATTATTGATGAACGATACAAAAACGCACCCCGGGGTTTGTCAATCATGCAAATCGCTCAGGGACCCCAAATCAGTGAGTAATAGTCCACAAAACGGGCCAGAATCGTCAATCGTGGAAATCGCTCTGGGCCACAAAATGGTGAGTAATAGTGCATGAAACGGACCAGAATCGACCAAATTTGCGAGTGTTGACGATGGACACTTAAACACACTCGGGTTCGCAACCGTGGAAATCACCCGGATCACAAAACAGTGAGTAGTAGTCCAAGAAACGGGCCAAAACCGCCCAAATTGTGACTCTCACGACCAACACGAAAGCACACCTTGGGGTTCAACAACCATGGAAATCGCTTTGGGACCCCAAAACGGTGAGTACTAGTCCATGAAAGAGCCCAGAATCGCCAAACCTATTATAATTGATGAACGATACAAAACGCACCCCGGGTTCGCAATCATGGAAATCGCCAGGACCCCAACTCAGTGAATAGTAGTCCATGAAACGGGCCAGAATCAGCAAAACTGTTAGTGTTGATAACCAACATGTAAACGCACTCCGGGATCGCCAATCATGGAAATCGCCTGGGACCACCAAATAGTGAGTAATAGTGCATGAAACGGACTAGAATCGCCAAAATTGTGAGTGTTGACGACGGACACGTAAACGCACCACGGGTTCATCATCGTGGAAATCACCCGGACCCCAAAATAGTGAGTTATAGTCAAAGAAACGGGCCGAACCGCCCAAACTGCGACTCCTGATGACAAACACGTAAGCACAACTTGGGATTCAACAACCATGAAAATCGCTTTGGGACCCCAAAACGGTGAGTAATAGTCCATGAAATAGCCCAGAATCGGACAAACCTAGGATTATTGATGAATGAGACATAAACGCACTCCGGGTTCACAATCATGGTAATACCCAGGACCCCAAATTACTAAGTAATAGTCCACGAAACGGGCCAGAATCGCCAAAACTGTGAGTGTTGATAACCGACAAGTAAACGCGTGCCCGGGATCGCCAATCGTGGAAATAGCTCGGGGCCACAAAATGGTGAGTAATAGTGCATGAAACGGACCAGAATCGACCAAATTTATGAAACGTGTTGACGATGGACACTTAAACACACTCCGGGTTCGCAACCGTGGAAATCACCCGACCACAAAACAGTGAGTAGTAGTCCAAGAAACGGGCCAGAACCGCCCAAATTGTGACTCCTCACGACCAACACGAAGCACACCTTGGGGTTCAACAACCATGGAAATCGCTTTGGGACCCCAAAACGGTGAGTACTAGTCCATGAAAGAGCCAAGAATCGCCAAACCTATTATAATTGATGAACGATACAAAAACGCACCCCGGGTTCGCCAATCATGGAAATCGCCAGGGACCCCAACTCAGTGAGTAGTAGTCCATGAAACGGGCCAGAATCAGCAAAAACTGTGAGTGTTGATAACCAACATGTAAACGCACCCCGGGATCGCCAATCATGGAAATCGCCTCGGGACCACCAAATAGTGAGTAATAGTGCATGAAACGGACTAGAATCGCCAAAATTGTGAGTGTTGACGACGGACACGTAAACGCACCACGGGTTCATCATCGTGGTAATCACTCCGGACCCCAAAATAGTGAGTAGTAGTCAAAGAAACGGGCCGAACCGCCCAAATCATGCGAGTCCCGACGACCAACACGTAAGCACATCTTGGGGTTCAACAACCATGGAAATCGCTTTGGGACCTCAAAACGGTGAGTAATAGTCCATGAAATAGCCCAGAATCGGACAAACCTAGGATTATTGATGAATGAGACATAAACGCACTCCCGACGTTCGTCAATCATGGTAATACCTCCGGGACCCAAATTACTAAGTAATAGTCCACGAAACGGGCCAGAATCGCCAAAACTGTGAGTGTTGATAACCGACAAGTAAACGTGCCCTCGGGATCGCCAATCGTGGAAATCGCCTGGGGCCACAAAATGGTGAGTAATAGTGCATGAAACGGACCAGAATCGCCAAATTTGCGAAAAGTTGACGATGGACACTTAAACACACTCCGGGTTCGCAATCGTGGAAATCACCCGGACCACAAAACAGTGAGTAGTAGTTCAAGAAACGGGCCAGAACCGCCCAAATTGTGACTCCTCACGACCAACACGAAGCACACCTTGGGGTTCAACAACCATGGAAATCGCTTTGGGACCCCAAAACGGTGAGTAATAGTCCATGAAAGAGCCCAGAATCGGACAAACCTATTATAATTGATGAACGATACAAAACGCACCCCAAGGTTCTCAATCATGGAAATCGCCAGGACCCCAAATCAGTGAGTAATAGTCCATGAAACGGGCCAGAATCGCCAAAACTGTGAGTGTTGATAACCGACATGTAAACGCACCCCGGGATCGCCAATCATGGAAATCGCTCTGGGACCCCAAAATAGTGAGTAATAGTGCATGAAACGGACCAGAATCGGCCAAAATTGTGAGTGTTGACGACGGACACGTAAACGCACCACATGTTCGCTCAATCGTGGAAATCACCCGGGACCCCAAAATAGTGAGTAATAGTCCAAGAAACGGGCCGAACCGCCCAAATTGCGAGTCCCGACGACCAACACGTAAGCACATCTTGGGGTTCAACAACCATGGAAATCGCTTTGGGACCCCAAAATGTTGAGTAATAGTCCATGAAAGAGCCCAGAATCGGACAAACCAAGGATTATTGATGAACGAGACATAAACGCACGCCGGGTTCGTCAATCATGGAAATCGCCAGGACCCCAAATCAGTGAGTAATAGTCCACGAAATGGGCCAGAATCGCCAAAACTATGAGTGTTGATAACCGACATGTAAACGCACCCGGGTTCGCCAATCGTGGAAATCGCCAGGACCCCAAATCAGTGAGTGATAGTCCATGAAACGGGCCATAATCGGCCAAAGCTATGAGTGTTGATAACCGACATGTAAACGCGCCCGGGATCACAATCGTGGAAATTGCTCGACTCAAAACGGTGAGTAATAGTTCATGAAACGGACAAGAATCGCCAAAATTCGAGTGTTGACGACGACACGGAAACACACCCAGGGTTCATCATCGTGGAAATCACCCAGACCCCAAAACAGTGAGTAGTAGTCCAAGAAACAGGCCGAACCGCCCAAACAACGACTCTTATGACCAACACGTAAGCACACCTTGGGGTTCAACAACCATGGAAATCGCTGGGACCCCAAAACGGTGAGTAATAGTCCATGAAGGAGCCAAGATTCGAGAAACCTATGATAATTGATGAAGATACATAAACACACCCCGAGGTTCGCCAATCATGGAAATCGCCAGGGACCCCAAATCAGTGAGTAATAGTCCATGAAACGGGCCAGAATCGCCAAAACTATGAGTGTTGATAACCGACATGTAAACGCAGCCCGGGATCGCCAATCGTGGAAATCGACCTAGGATCACAAAACGATGAGTAATAGTGCATGAAACGGACCAGAATCGCCAAAATTGCGAAAGTGTTGTCGACGGACACGTAAACGCACCCCGTGGTTCGCCAATCGTGGATATCACTCGGAACCCAAAACAGTGAGTAGTAGTCCAAGAAACTGGCCGAACTGGCCCAAATCATGCAGCCTCGACGACCAATACGTAAGCACACCTTGGGTTCAACAACCATGGAAATTGCTTTGGGACCCCAAAACGGTCAGTAATACTCCATGAAACAGCCCAGAATCGGACAAACCTTAAACATGGAAATCCTCAGGGACCCTAAATCAGTGAGTAATAGTCCAGGAAACGGGCCAGAATAGGCCAAAACTATGAGTGTTGATAACCGACATGTAAACGCACCTCGGGAATCGTCAATTGTTGAAATCGCTCTGTGACCCGAAAACGGTGAGCAATAGTGCATGAAACGGACCACAATCGCCCAAAATTGCGAGCGTTGATGACGGACACGTAAACACACCCTGGGTTCCGTCAATCGTGAAATCACTCCTGGACCACAAAACAGAGAGTAGTAGTCCAAGAAACGGGCCAGAACCGGCCCAAACTGCGACTCCTGACCAACTCGTAAGGACACCTTGGGGTTCAACAACCATGGAAATCGCTTTGGGACCCCAAAACGGTGAGTAATAGTCCATGAAAGAGCCCAGAATCAGACAAACCTAGGATTATTCACGAATAGTACACAAACACACCCCAAGGTTCGCCAATCATGGAAATCGCCAGGACCCCAAATCAGTGAGTAATAGTCCACAAAACGCTCCAGAATCGCCAAAACTATGAGTGTTGATAACCGACATGTAATTGCACCCCGGGATCGTCAATCGTGGAAATCGCTATGGGACCCCAAAACGGTGGGTAGTAGTGCATGAAACGGACCAGAATCGTCCAAAACTGTGAGTGTTCATGACCGACATGTAAACGCACCCGGTATCGCCAATTGTGGAAATCGCCTAGGACCCCAAACGGTGAGTAATCGTGAAACGGACAACAATCGCCAAAATTGCGAAAAGTTGACGATGACACGTAAACACAACCCAGGGTTCGCCAATCGTGGAAATCACCCGAGACCCCAAAATAGTGAGTAATAGTCCAAGAAACAGGCCAGAACCGCCCAAATCACAGTCCTAACGACCAACACGAAGCACATCTTGGGGTTCAACAACCATGGAAATCACTTTGGGACCCCAAAACGGTGAGTAATAGTCCATGAAAGAGCCCAGAATCGGACATACCAAGGATTATTGATGAACGAGACATAAACGCACGCCGGGTTCAGTTCGCCAGGATCAAATCAGTGGTGATCGTCCACGGACCCCAAATCACATGTAAACGCAGTTCGCATAGTCCAGGAAAAATCGGAGTGATAGTCCAGAATCCATAGTCCAAAAGCTATGAGTGTTGATAACCGACATGTAAACGCGCCCGGGATCGCCAATCGTGGAAATCGCTCGGGACCCAAAACGGTGAGTAATAGTTCATGAAACGGACCAGAATCGCCAAAATTCGAAAAGTGTTGACGACGGACACGGAAACACACTCTGGGTTCGCCATCGTGGAAATCACCCGGACCCCAAAACAGTGAGTAGTAGTCCAAGAAACGGGCCGAACCGCCCAAAACAACGACTCTTATGACCAACACGTAAGCACACCTTGGGGTTCAACAACCATGGAAATCGCTGGGACCCCAAAACGGTGAGTAATAGTCCATGAAAGAGCCAAGATTCGGAAAACCTATGATAATTGATGAAGATACATAAACACACCCCGAGGTTCGCCAATCATGGAAATCGCCAGGGACCCCAAATCAGTGAGTAATAGTCCATGAAACGGGCCAGAATCGCCAAAACTATGAGTGTTGATAACCGACATGTAAACGCAGCCCGGGATCGCCAATCGTGAAATCGATCTAGGATCACAAAACGATGAGTAATAGTGCATGAAACGGACCAGAATCGCCAAAATTGCGAAAAGTTGACGACGGACACGTAAACGCACCCTGTGGTTCGCAATCGTGGAAATCACGTCGGGACCCAAAACAGTGAGTAGTAGTCCAAGAAACGGGTCGAATCGCCCAAATCATGCAGCCCCGACGACCAATACGTAAGCACACCTTGGGGTTCAACAACCATGGAAATCGCTTTGGGACCCCAAAATGGTGAGTAATAGTCCATGAAACAGCCCAGAATCGGACAAACCTTAATTATTGATGAACGATACAAAACCCTAAATCGGGTGAGTAATAGTCCATGAAACGGGCCAGAATAGGCCAAAACTATGAGTGTTGATAACCGACATGTAAACGCACTCCCGAATCGCCAATCGTGGAAATCGCCTGGGACCACAAAATGGTGAGTAATAGTGCATGAAACGGACCAGAATCGACCAAATTTGCGAGTGTTGACGATGGACACTTAAACACACTCGGGGTTCGCTAATCGTGGAAATCACTCCGGGACCACAAAACAGTGAGTAGTAGTCCAAGAAACGGGCCAGAACCGGCCCAAATTGTGACTCCTCACGACCAACACGTAAGCACACCTTGGGGTTCAACAACCATGGAAGTCGCTTTGGGACCCCAAAACGGTGAGTACTAGTCCATGAAAGAGCCCAGAATCGGACAAACGTATTATAGTTGATGAACGATTCAAAAACGCACCGCTGGGTTCGTCAATCATGGAAATCGCTTAGGGACCCGAAATCAGGGAGTAGTAGTCCACGAAACGGGCCAGAATCAGCAAAAACTATGATTGTTGATAACCAACATGTAAACGCACCCCGGGGATCGTCAATCGTGGAAATCGCTCTGGGACCACAAAATAGTAAGTAATAGTGCATGAAACGGACTAGAATTAGCCAAAATTGTGAGTGTTGACGACGGACACGTAAACGCACCACGGGTTCGTCATCGTTGTAATCACTCCGGGACCCCCAAAATAGTGAGTAATAGTCCAAGAAACGGGCCAGAACCGGCCGAAAGTGCGAGTCCTGACGACCAACACGTAAGCACATCTTGGGGTTCAACAACCATGGAAATCGCTTTGGGACCTCAAAACGGTGAGTAATAGTCCATGAAATAGCCCAGAATAGGACAAACCTAGGATTATTGATGATTGAGACATAAACGTACCCCGAGGTTCGTCAATCATGGTAATACCTCTGGGACCCGAAATTACTAAGTAATAGTCCACGAAACGGGCCAGAATCGGCCAAAACTGTGAGTGTTGATAACCGACAAGTAAACGTGCCCCGGGGATCGTCAATCGTGGAAATAGCTCTGGGGCCACAAAATGGTGAGTAATAGTGCATGAAACGGACCAGAATCGACCAAATTTGCGAGTGTTGACGATGGACACTTAAACACACTCCGGGGTTCGTCAACCGTGGAAATCACTCCGGGACCACAAAACAGTGAGTAGTAGTCCAAGAAACGGGCCAGAACCGGCCCAAATTGTGACTCCTCACGACCAACACGAAAGCACACCTTGGGGTTCAACAACCATGGAAGTCGCTTTGGGACCCCAAAACTGTGAGTACTAGTCCATGAAAGAGCCCAGAATCGGCCAAACCTATTATAATTGATGAACGATACAAAAACGCACCCCTGGGTTCGTCAATCATGGAAATCGCTCAGGGACCCCAACTCAGGGAATAGTAGTCCATGAAACGGGCCAGAATCAGCAAAAACTGTTAGTGTTGATAACCAACATGTAAACGCACCCCGGGGATCGTCAATCATGGAAATCGCTCTGGGTCCACCAAATAGTGATTAATAGTGCATGAAACGGACTAGAATCGGCCAAAATTGTGAGTGTTGACGACGGACACGTAAACGCACCACGGGTTCATCATCGTTGTAATCACTCCGGGACCCCCAAAATAGTGAGTTATAGTCAAAGAAACGGGCCAGAACCGGCCCAAACTGCGAGTCCTGACGACCAACACGTAAGCACATCTTGGGGTTCAACAACCATGGAAATCGCTTTGGGACCTCAAAACGGTGAGTAATAGTCCATGAAATAGCCCAGAATCGGACAAACCTAGGATTATTGATGAATGAGACATAAACGTACCCCGACGTTCGTCAATCATGGTAATACCTCTGGGACCCGAAATTACTAAGTAATAGTCCACGAAACGGGCCAGAATCGGCCAAAACTGTGAGTGTTGATAACCGACAAGTAAACGTGCCCCGGGGATCGTCAATCGTGGAAATCGCTCTGGGGCCACAAAATGGTGAGTAATAGTGCATGAAACGGACCAGAATCGACCAAATTTGCGAGTGTTGACGATGGACACTTAAACACACTCCGGGGTTCGTCAACCGTGGAAATCACTCCGGGACCACAAAACAGTGAGTAGTAGTCCAAGAAACGGGCCAGAACCGGCCCAAATTGTGACTCCTCACGACCAACACGAAAGCACACCTTGGGGTTCAACAACCATGGAAGTCGCTTTGGGACCCCAAAACGGTGAGTACTAGTCCATGAAAGAGCCCAGAATCGGACAAACCTATTATAATTGATGAACGATACAAAAACGCACCCCTGGGTTCTCAATCATGGAAATCGCTCAGGGACAACAACTCAGGGAGTAGTAGTCCATGAAACGGGCCAGAATCAGCAAAAACTGTGAGTGTTGATAACCAACATGTAAACGCACCCCGGGGATCGTCAATCATGGAAATCCCTCTGGGACCACAAAATAGTGAGTAATAGTGCATGAAACGGACTAGAATCGGCCAAAATTGTGAGTGTTGACGACGGACACGTAAACGCACCACATGTTCGTCATCGTTGTAATCACTCCGGGACACCAAAAATAGTGAGTAATAGTCCAAGAAACGGGCCGAACCGCCCAAATTATGCAGTCCCGACGACCAACATGTAAGCACATCATGGGGTTCAACAACCATGGAAATCGCTTTGGGACCCCAAAATGTTGAGTAAAAGTCCATGAAAGGGCCCAGAATCGGACAAACATAGGATTATTGATGAACGAGACATAAACGTACCCCGGGGTTCGTCAATCATGGAAATCGCTCACGGGCCCCAAATCAGTAAGTAATAGTCCACGAAACGGCCAGAATCAACCAATAGTGTGAGAGTTGATGACCGACACGTAAACCAACCCGAGGGATCGTCAATCGTGGAAATCGCTCTGGGACCCCAAAATGGTGAGCAACAGTGCATGAAACGGACCAGAATCGGCCGAAGTTGCGAGTGTTGTCGATGGACACTTAAACACACTCCGGGGTTCGTCCATCATGGAAATCACTCCGGGACCCCAAAACTGTAAGTGGTAGTCCAAGAAACGGGCCAGAACTGGCCAAAACTGCGACTCTTGACGACCAACATGTAAGCACACCTTGGGATTCAACAACCAGGGAAATCGCTTTGTGACCCCAAAACGGTGAGTAATAGTCCACGAAAGAGCCCAGAATCGGGCAAACCTATGACTATTGATGAACGATACATAAATACACCCCAGGGTTCAGCAATCATGGAAATCGCTCAGGGACCCAAAATCAGTGAGTAATAGTCCATGAAACGGGCCAGAATCGGCCAAAATAGTTAGTGTTGTTGACCGACATGTAAACGCACCCCGGGGATCGTCAATCGTGAAAATTGATCTGGGATCCCAAAACGGTGAGCAATAACGCATGAAACGGACCAGAATCGACCAAAATTGCGAGTGTTGACGATCGACACATAAACGCACCCTGGGTTCGTCAACCACTAAAATCACGTCGGGACCGCAAAACAGTAGGTAGTAGTCCAAGAAAACGGGTCAGAACTGGCCCAAACTGCGAGTCCTGATGACCAATACGTAAGCACACCTTGGGGTTCAACAACCATGGAAATCGCTTTGGGATCCCAAAATGGTGAGTAATAGTCCATGAAAGAGCCCAGAACCGGACAAACCTACGATTATTGATGAACGATACAAAAACGCACCCCGGGGTTTGTCAATCATGCAAATCGCCAGGACCCCAAATCAGTGAGTAATAGTCCACAAAACGGGCCAGAATCGTCAATCGTGGAAATCGCTCTGGGCCACAAAATGGTGAGTAATAGTGCATGAAACGGACCAGAATCGACCAAATTTGCGAGTGTTGACGATGGACACTTAAACACACTCTGGGGTTCGTCAACCGTGGAAATCACTCCGGGATCACAAAACAGTGAGTAGTAGTCCAAGAAACGGGCCAAAACCGGCCCAAATTGTGACTCCTCGCGACCAACACGAAAGCACACCTTGGGGTTCAACAACCATGGAAGTCGCTTTGGGACCCCAAAACTGTGAGTACTAGTCCATGAAAGAGCCCAGAATCGGCCAAACCTATTATAATTGATGAACGATACAAAAACGCACCCCTGGGTTCGTCAATCATGGAAATCGCTCAGGGACCCCAACTCAGGGAATTGTAGTCCATGAAACGGGCCAGAATCAGCAAAAACTGTTAGTGTTGATAACCAACATGTAAACGCACCCCGGGGATCGTCAATCGTGGAAATCGCTCTGGGTCCACCAAATAGTGAGTAATAGTGCATGAAACGGACTAGAATCAGCCAAAATTGTGAGTGTTGACGACGGACACGTAAACGCACCACGGGTTCATCATCGTTGTAATCACCCGGACCCCAAAATAGTGAGTTATAGTCAAAGAACGGGCCGAACCGCCCAAACTGCGAGTCCCGACGACCAACACGTAAGCACATCTTGGGGTTCAACAACCATGGAAATCGCTTTGGGACCTCAAACGGTGAGTAATAGTCCATGAAATAGCCCAGAATCGGACAAACCTAGGATTATTGATGAATGAGACATAAACGCACCCGGACGTTCGTCAATCATGGTAATACCTCAGGGACCCAAATTACTAAGTAATAGTCCACGAACGGGCCAGAATCGCCAAAACTGTGAGTGTTGATAACCGACAAATAAACGTGCCCGGGATCGCCAATCGTGGAAATCGCCCGGGCCACAAAATGGTGAGTAATAGTGCATGAAACGGACCAGAATCGACCAAATTTGCGAAAAGTTGACGATGGACACTTAAACACACTCCGGGTTCACAACCGTGGAAATCACTCCGGGACCACAAAACAGTGAGTAGTAGTTCAAGAAACGGGCCAGAACCGCCCAAATTGTGACTCCTCGACCAACACGAAGCACACCTTGGGGTTCAACAACCATGGAAGTCGCTTTGGGACCCCAAAACGGTGAGTACTAGTCCATGAAAGAGCCCAGAATCGGACAAACCTATTATAATTGATGAACGATACAAAACGCACCCCGGGTTCTCAATCATGGAATCGCTCAGGACAACAACTCAGGAGTAGTAGTCCATGAAACGGGCCAGAATCAGCAAAAACTGTGAGTGTTGATAACCAACATGTAAACGCACCCCGGGGATCGTCAATCATGGAAATCCCTCTGGGACCACAAAATAGTGAGTAATAGTGCATGAAACGGACTAGAATCGGCCAAAATTGTGAGTGTTGACGACGGACACGTAAACGCACCACATGTTCGTCATCGTTGTAATCACTCCGGGACACCAAAAATAGTGAGTAATAGTCCAAGAAACGGGCCAGAACCGGCCCAAACTGCGAGTCCTGACGACCAACACGTAAGCACATCTTGGGGTTCAACGACCATGGAAATCGCTTTGGGACCTCAAAACGGTGAGTAATAGTCCATGAAATAGCCCAGAATCGGACAAACCTAGGATTATTGATGAATGAGACATAAACGTACCCCGATGTTCGTCAATCATGGTAATACCTCGGGACCCAAATTACTAAGTAATAGTCCACGAAACGGGCCAGAATCGCCAAAACTGTGAGTGTTGATAACCGACATGTAAACGCGCCCGGGGATCGCCAATCGTGGAAATCGCCTGGGGCCACAAAATGGTGAGTAATAGTGCATGAAACGGACCAGAATCGACCAAATTTATGATTGTTGACGATGGACACTGAAACACACTCCGGGTTCGCCAACCGTGGAAATCACTCCGGGACCACAAAACAGTGAGTAGTAGTCCAAGAAACGGGCCAGAACCGGCCCAAATGGTGACTCCTCACGACCAACACGAAAGCACACCTTGGGGTTCAACAACCATGGAAGTCGCTTCGGGACCCCAAAACGGTGAGTACTAGTCCATGAATGAGCCCAGAATCGGACAAACCTATTATAATTGATGAACGATACAAAAACGCACCCCTGGGTTCGTCAATCATGGAAATCGCTCTGGGACCCCAACTCAGGGAGTAGTAGTCCATGAAACGGGCCAGAATCAGCAAAAACTGTGAGTGTTGATAACCAACATGTAAACACACCCCGGGGATCGTCAATCGTGGAAATCGCTCTGGGACCACAAAATAGTGAGTAATAGTGCATGAAACGGACTAGAATCGGCCAAAATTGTGAGTCTTGACGACGGACACATAAACGCACCACGGGTTCGTCATCGTTGTAATCACTCCGGGACCCCCAAAATAGTGAGTAATAGTCCAAGAAACGGGCCAGAACCGGCCCAAACTGCGAGTCCTGACGACCAACACGTAAGCACATCTTGGGGTTCAACAACCATGGAAATCGCTTTGGGACCTCAAAAGGGTGAGTAATAGTCCATGAAATAGCCCAGAATCGGACAAACTTATTGATGAATGAGACATAAACGTACCCCGAGGTTCGTCAATCATGGTAATACCTCTGGGACCCGAAATTACTAAGTAATAGTCCACGAAACGGGCCAGAATCGGCCGAAATTGCGAGTGTTGACGACGGACACGTAAGCACACCTTGGGGTTCAACAACCATGGAAATCACTTTGGGACACCAAAACAGTGAGTAATTGTCCATGAAAGAGCCCAGAATCTGACAAACCTAGGACTATTAATGAACAAGACATAAACGTACCTTGGGGTTTGTCAATCATGGAAATCGCTCAGGGACCCCAAATTAGTAAGTAATAGTCCATGAAACAGGCCAGAATCGACCAAAACTATGAGTGTTGATGACCGACACATAAACGCACCACGGGGATCGTCAATCTTGGAAATCAATCTAGGACCCCAAAACGGTGAGTAATTGTATGAAACGGACCAGAATCACCAAAAGTTGCAAGTGTTCACGACGGACACGTAAACGCACCCCAGGGTTCGTCAATCGTAGAAATCACTTCAGGACCCCAAAACAGTGAGTAGTAGTCAAAGAAACGGGCCAGAACCGGCCCAAACTGTGAGTCCTGACGACTAACACATAAGCACACCTTGGGGCTCAACAACCATGGAAATCTCTTTGGGACCCCAAAGCGGTGAGTAATAGTCCATGAAAGAGCCCAGAATCGGACAAACCAAGGATTATTGATGAACGAGACATAAATGCACCATGAGGTTCTTCAATCATGGAAATCACTTAGGGACCCCAAAACAGAGAGTAGTAGACGAGTACATAAAACGGACCAGGACTGGCCAAAATTGCGAGTGCTGACGACGGACACATAAACAAACCTTGGGGTTCAACAACCATGGAAATCGCTTTGGGACCCCAAAACGGTGAGTAATAGTCCATGTAAGAGCCCCGAATCTGACAAACCAAGGACTATTAATAAACGAGACATAAACGTACCCTGGGGTTTGTCCATCATGGAAATCGCTCGGGGACCCCAAATAAATGAGTAATAGTCCATGAAACGGGCCACGGGGATCGTCAATTGTGGAAATCGATTTGGGACCCCAAAACGATGAGTAAATGCATGAAGCCGACCAGAATCAGCCAAAATTGCAAGTGTTGACGACGGACACGTAAACGCACCAGCGGATTTGTCAATCGTGGGAATCACTACGGGACCCTAAAACAGTGAGTAGTAGTCCAAGAAACGCGCCAGAACCGGCCCAAACTATGAGTCCTGAAGACCAACACGTAAGCACACCTTGGGGTCAACAACCATTGAAATCGATTTGGGACCCCAAAATGGTGAGTAATAGTCCATGAAAGAGCCATGAATCGGACAAACCTAGGATTATTGATGAACAAGACATAAACGCACCCCGGGGTTCACCAATAATGGAAATCTCTTAGGGACCCCAAATCTGTGAGTAATAGTCCATGAAACGGGCCAGAATCGCCAAAACTGTGAGTGTTGATGATTGAGGGAGTCCTGGATAAGGGGGTATCCGGACAGCCGGACTGTATACATCGTCCGGACTATAGAAGCGTCAAGATACAAGACTCAAGACTTCGGCTCGTGTCTGTATGGGACTCTCATTTGCGTGGAAGACAAGTTTGGCGATCCGGATATTATATTTCCTTCCTTGTAACCGACTGTTGGAAATATGCCCTAGAGGCAATAATAAAAGCATTATTATTATATTTCCTTGTTCATGATAATTGTCTTTATTCATGCTATAACTGTATTATCCGGAAATCGTAATACACGTGTGAATACATAGACTACAATACGTCCCTAGTAAGCCTCTAGTTGACTAGCTCGTTGGTCAACAGATAGTCATGGTTTCCTGACTATGGACATCGATGTCATTGATAACGGGATCACGCCATTAGGAGAATGACGTGATGGACAAGACCCAATCCTAAGCATAGCACAAAGATCGTAGTTCGTTTTGCTAGAGCTTTTCCAATGTCAAGTATCTCTTCCTTCGACCATGAGATCGTGCAATTCCCGGATACCGTAGGAGTGCTTTGGGTGTATCAAACGTCACAACGTAACTGGGTGACTATAAAGGTGCACTACAGGTATCTCCGAAAGTAACCATTGGGTTGACACGGATCGAGACTGGGATTTGTCACTCCGTATGACGGAGAGGTATCACTGGGCCCACTCGGTAATGCATCATCATAATGAGCTCAAAGTGATCAAGTGTCTGGTCACGGGATCATGCATTGCGGTACGAGTAAAGTGACTTGCCGGTAACGAGACTAACGAGGTATTGGGATACCGACGATCGAGTCTCGGGCAAGTAACACACCGTCTGACAAAGGGAATAGAATACGGGGTTGCTTGAACCCTTGACATCGTGGTTCATCCGATGACAACATCGAGGAGCATGTGGGAGCCAACATGGGTATCCAGATCCCGCTGTTGGTTATTGACTTGAGGTAGTCTCGGTCATGTCTGCATGTCTCCCGAACCCGTAGGGTCTACACACTTAAGGTTCGGTGACGCTAGGGTTAATAGGAAGACAAGTATGTGATTACCGAATGTTGTTCGGAGTCCCGGATGAGATCCCGGACGTCACGAGGAGTTCCGGAATGGTCCGGAGGTAAAGATTTATATATGGAAAGTGGTTAAACGGACTCGGAAGTTTCGGGGGTATACCGGTAAAGTACCGGGGCCACCGGGAGGGTTCCGGAGGTCCACCGGAAGGGGCCACCTCTCCCGGGGGGCCACATGGGCTAAGTGGGAGAGGGAACCAGCCCCTGGTGGGCTGGGTGCGCCTCCCCACCTAGGCCCATGCGCCTAGGGTTTGGGAGGAGGAAACCTAAAGGGGCGCCCCAGCTTGGGGGCAAGCCACCCTCCTCCCTCCTCCTTGGCCGCCGCCCCCTAGGGTTTGCCCTAGAGGGCCGCCCCCTGACCCTCTCCTCCTATAAATAGAGGGGTGGGGAGGCTGCCAACACAATTGTAGGCGCAGCCCCTCCCTCCCAACACCTCTCTTCTCACGCAAGCTTGGCGAAGCCCCGCCGGAGAACTACCAGACTGCTGCACCACGCCGTCGGCTGCCATTGGGATTGTCTTCTTCAACCTCTCCTTCTCTCTCGCTGGATCAAGACGGAGGAGACGCCATCGTCCCGCACGTGTGTTGAACACGGAGGTGCTGTCCTTTCAGTAGATTTTGGTCATCGGTGATCGGAATCACGTTGGGAACGCCTTCGTCATCACCACTCTCAAGAACGCTTCCGTATTCGATCTACAAGTGGTATGTAGATGCAAACTCTCTCGTTACTCGTTGCATGGTAGAACTCATAGATGGATCTTGGTGAAACCGTAGGAAAATTTTAATTTTCTGCAACGCTCCCCAACAAAGGCATCATGAGCTAGGTCTATGCGTAGTTCTCTTTGCACGAGTAGAACACAATTCTGTTGTGGGCGTGGATCTTGTCAACTGACTTGCCGTTACTTAGTTGTTTCTTGCTTCCGCGGTATTGTGGGATGAAGCGCCCGACCAACCTTACACGCATTTACGTGAGACCGGTTCCACCGACTAACATGCACTAGTTGCATAAGGTGGCTGGCGGTGTCTGCTCTCCTACTTTAGTGGGAGCGGATTCGATGAACAGGGTCCTTATGAAGGGTAAATAGAAGTTGACAAGATCACGCCAGTGGTTATTCGAGGTAAGAAAACGTTTTGCTAGAACCCAATTGCAGCCACGTAAAAGATGCAACAACAATTAGAGGACGCCTAACTTGTTTTTGCAGCAATTGTCATGTGACGGATATGGCCAAGTTGTGATGAATGATGATATATTGTGATGTATGAGATCATGTTCTTGTAATAGGAATCACGACTTGCATGTCGATGAGTATGACAACCGCAGGAGCCATAGGAGTTGTCTTTATTTTTGTATGACCTGCGTGTCATTGAAGAACGCCATGTAATTTACTTTACTTTATTGCTAAACGCGTTAGCCATAGAAGTAGAAGTAGTCGTTGGCGTGACAACTTCATGGAGGCACGATGATGGAGATCATGATGATGGAGATCATGGTGTCATGCCGGTGACAGGATGATCATGGAGCCCCGAAGATGAAGATCAAAGGAGCTATATGATATTGGCCATATCATGTCACTACTATATAATTGCATGTGATGTTTATTATGCTTATACATCTTGTTTACTTAGAACGACGGTAGTAAATAAGATGATCCCTTAAGAACAATTTCAAGAAGTGTTCTCCCCTAACTGTGCACCGTTGCTACAGTTCGTCGCTTCTAAGCACCACGTGATGATCGGGTGTGATGGATTCTTACGCTCACATACAACGGTGTAAGACAGATTTACACACGCAAAACACTTAGGGTTAAACTTGACGAGCCTAGCATGTACAGACATGGCCTCGAACACGAGACCGAAAGGTCGAACACGAGTCGTATGGAAGATACGATCAACATGAGAATGTTCACCGACGATGACTAGTCCGTCTCACGTGATGATCGGACACGGCCTAGTCGACTCGGATCGTGTATCACTTAGATGACTAGAGGGATGTCTAATCTGAGTGGGAGTTCATTAATAATTTGATTAGATGAACTTAATTATCATGAACTTAGTCTAAAACTTTGAATTATATGTCTTGTAGATCAAATGGCCAACGCCATGTCAACTTGAACTTCAACGCTCTCCTAGAGAAAACCAAGCTGAAAGATGACGGCAGCAACTATACGGACTGGGTCCGGAACCTGAGGATCATCCTCATAGCTGCCAGGAAACAATACGTCCTAGAAGGACCGCTAGGTGAAGCTCCCGTCCCAGAGAACCAAGACATTATGAATGCTTGGCAGTCTCGTCTTGATGATTACTCCCTCATTCAGTGCGGCATGCTTTACAGCTTGGAACCGGGCTCCAAAACGCTTTTGAGCACCACGGAGCATATGAGATGTTCGAGGAGCTGAAACTTGTTTTCCAAGCTCACGCCGGGTCGAGAGATATGACATCTCCGACAAGTTCTATAGTTGTAAGATGGAGGAAAACAGTTCACAAGGAACACATTCTCAAGATGTCCGGGTTGCACAACCGTATGACCCAGCTGAATATTAACCTCCCCGATGAGGCGGTCATTGACAGAATCCTCCATCGCTCCCACCAAGCTACAAGAGCTTTGTGATGAACTACAACATGCAGGGATGGTAAAGACCATTCTGAAGTGTTCTCTATGCTGAAGTCAGCCGAGGTTGAAATTAAGAAAGAACATCAAGTGTTGATGGTCAATAAGACCACTAAGTTTAAGAAGGGCAAGGGCAAGAAGAACTTCAAGAAGGACGGCAAGGAGATTGCCGCGCCCGCAAGCAAGTTGCCGGAAGAAGTCAAAGAATGGACCCAAGCCTGAGACCGAGTGTTTTTATTGCAAGGGAAGGGTCACCGAAGCGGAACTGCCCCAAATACTTAGCGGATAAGAAGGCCGCAACACCAAAGGTATATTTGATATACATGTAATTGATGTGTACCTTACCAGAATCGTAGTAACTCCTGGGTATTTGATACCGTGCCGTTGCTCATATTTGTAACTCACAGCAGGAGCTGCGGAATAAGCGGAGATCCGGCGGCGAAGGGCGAGGTGACGATCTTGCGCCGGAATGGTTCCAGAGTCGATGTGATCGCCGTCGGCACGCTACCTCTTCATTTACCCACGGGATTAGTTATGAACCTTAATAATTGTTATTTGGTGCCAAGTTTGAGCATGAATATTGTATCTGGATCACGTTTAATGCGAGATGGCTACTCATTTAAATCCGAGAATAATGGTTGTTCTATTTATATGAGAGATATGTTTTATGGTCATGCTCCGATGGTCAATGGTTTATTCTTAATGAATCTCGAGCGTAGTATTACACATGTTCATAGCGTGAATACCAAAAGATGTAAACGATAGTCCCACATACTTGTGGCACTGCCGCCTTGGTCACATTGGTGTCAAGCGCATGAAGAAGCTCCATGCTGATGGACTTTTGGAGTCTCTTGATTATGAATCATTTGACACATGCGAACCATGCCTCATGGGCAAAATGACCAAGACTCCATTCTCTGGAACAATGGAGCGAGCAACCAACTTATTGGAAATCATACATACCGATGTGTGCGGTCCAATGAGCGTTGAGGCTCGCGGAGGATATCGTTATGTTCTCACTCACACAGATGACTTGAGTAGATATGGGTATGTCTACTTGATGAAACACAAGTCTGAGACCTTGAAAAGTTCAAAGAATTTCAGAATGAAGTAGAGAATCAACGTGACCGAAAGATAAAATTCTTACGATCGGATCGTGGAGGAGAATATTTAAGTCACGAATTTGGTACACACTTAAGAAAATGTGGAATCGTTTCACAACTAACGCCTGGAACACCTCAGCGTAATGGTGTGTCCGAACGTCGAATCGCACTCTATTGGATATGGTGCGGTCTATGATGTCTCTTACTGATTTACCGCTATCATTTTGGGGATACGCCTAGAGACAGCTACATTCACTTTAAATAGGGCACCGCCTAAGTCCGCTGAGACGACACCGTATGAATTATGGTTTGGGAAGAAACCTAAGCTGTCGCTTTCTAAAAGTTTGGGGATGCGATGCTTATGTCAAGAAACTTCAACCTGAAAAGCTCGAACCCAAGTCGGAAAATGCGCCTTCATAGGATACCCTAAGGAAACCGTTGGGTATACCTTCTACTTAAGATCCGAGGGCAAGATCTTTGTTGCCAAGAACGGAATCTTTCTGGAAAAAGAGTTTCTCTCGAAAGAAGTAAGTGGGAGGAAAGTAGAACTCGATGAAGTACTGCCTCTTGAAAAGGAAAGTAGTGCAGCTCAGGAAAATGTTCCTGTGGTGCCTACACCAACCAAGAGGAAATTCATGATGATGATCAAGGTACTTCGAACAAGTTGCTACTGAACTTCAGAGGGTCCACTAGGACACGCCCGCACTGAGTGGTACGGCAACCCTGTCCGGAAATCATGTTGTTAGACAACAATGAACCTTCAACTATGAAGAAGCGATGGCGGCCCAGATTCCAACAAATGGCTAGAAGCCATGAAGTCCGAGATAGAATCCATGTATGAAAACAAAGTGTGGACTTTGACTAACTTGCCCGATGATCGGCGAGCGATAGAAAACAAATGGATCTTTAAGAAGAAGACGGACGCAGATGGTAATGTCACCATCTATAAAGCTCGACTTGTCGCTAAGGGTTATCGGCAAGTTCAAGGGATTGACTACGATGAGACTTTCTCTCCGTGAGCGAAGCTTAAGTCCGTCCAATCATGTTAGCAATTGCCGCATACTATGATTATGAGATATGGCAGATGGACGCCAAAACAGCGCCCTTAACGGCTATCTTAAGGAAGAGCTGTATATGATACAGCCGAAGGTTTTGTCGATCCTAAGAATGTCGACAAAGTATGCAAGCTCCAGCGATCCATTTATGGGCTGGTGCAAGCATCTCGAGTTGGAACATTCGCTTTGATGAGATGATCAAAGCGTTAGTTTATGCAGACTTATGGAGAAGCCTGCGCTTACAAGAAAGTGAGTGGGAGCTCAGAGCATTTCTCATATTATATGTAGATGACATACTGATGGGAAATGATATAGAATTCTTGGACAGCATTAAGGCCTACTTGAATAAGTGTTTTCAATGAAGGACCTTGGAGAAGCTGCTTATATATTAGGCATCAAGATCTATAGAGATAGATCGAGACGCCTCATAGGTCTTTCACAAAGCACATACCTTGATAAGATTTTGAAGAAGTTCAAAATGGATCAGTCCAAGAAGGGTTCTTGCCTGTTTTGCAAGGTGTGAGATTGAGCTCAGCTCAATGCCCACCACGGCAAAAGATAAAGAAGAGATGAGTGTCATCCCTATGCCTCAGCCATAGGATCTATTATGTATGCCATGCTGTGTACCAGACCTGATGTAAACCTTGCCGTAAGTTTGGTAGGAAGGTACCAAAGTAATCCCGCAAGGAACACCGGACAGCGGTCAAGAATATCCTGAAGTACCTGAAAAGGACAAAGGACATGTTTCGCTTATGGAGGTGACGAAGAGCTCGTCAGAACGGGTTACGCCGACGCTTAGCTTCGACACAGATCTGATGACTCTAAGTCACAAACCGGATATGTGTATATGTTGAATGGTGGAGCAATAAGCTGGTGCAGCTGCAAGCGAGCGCGCCGTGGCGGGATCTACATGTGAAGCGGAGTACATGGCAGCCTCGGAGGCAGCGATGAAGCAATTTGGGTGAAGGAGTTCATCACCGACCTAGGAGTCATACCCAATGCGTCGGGGCCGATCAAACTCTTCTGTGACAACACCGAGCTATTGCCCTTGCCAAGGAGCCCAGGTTTCACAAGAAGACCAGGCACATCAAGCGCCGCTTCAACTCCATCCGTGAAAATGTTCAGAATGGAGACATAGAAATTTGTAAAGTGCATACGGATCTGAATGTCGCAGATCCGCTGACTAAACCTCTTCCGCGGGCAAAACATGATCAGCACCGAACTCTATGGGTGTTCGATTCATCACAATGTAAACTAGATTATTGACTCTAGTGCAAGTGGGAGACTGTTGGAAATATGCCCTAGGGCAATAATAAAAGCATTATTATTATATTTCCTTGTTCATGATAATTGTCTTTATTCATGCTATAACTGTATTATCCGGAAATCGTAATACACGCGTGAATACATAGACTACAATACGTCCCTAGTAAGCCTCTAGTTGACTAGCTCGTTGGTCAACAGATAGTCATGGTTTCGACTATGGACATCGATGTCATTGATAACGGATCACGCCATTAGGAGAATGACGTGATGGACAAGACCCAATCCTAAGCATAGCACAAAGATCGTAGTTCGCTTTTGCTAGAGCTTTTCCAATGTCAAGTATCTCTTCCTTCGACCATGAGATCGTGCAATTCCGGATACCGTAGGAGTGCTTTGGGTGTATCAAACGTCACAACGAATCGGGTGACTATAAAGGTGCACTACAGGTATCTCCGAAAGTAACCATTGGGTTGACACGGATCGAGACTGGGATTTGTCACTCCGTATGACGGAGAGGTATCACTGGGCCCACTCGGTAATGCATCATCATAATGAGCTCAAAGTGATCAAGTGTCCGGTCACGGATCATGCATTGCGGTACGAGTAAAGTGACTTGCCGGTAACGAGACTAACGAGGTATTGGGATACCGACGATCGAGTCTCGGGCAAGTAACACACCGTCTGACAAAGGGAATAGAATACGGGGTTGCTTGAACCCTTGACATCGTGGTTCATCCGATGACAACATCGAGGAGCATGTGGGAGCCAACATGGGTATCCAGATCCCGCTGTTGGTTATTGACTTGAGGTAGTCTCGGTCATGTTCAGATGTCTCCCGAACCCGTAGGGTCTACACATTAAGGTTCGGTGACGCTAGGGTTAATAGGAAGACAAGTATGTGATTACGAATGTTGTTCGAGTCCCTGATGAGATCCCGGACGTCACGAGGAGTTCGGAATGGTCCGGAGGTAAAGATTTATATATGGAAAGTGGTTAAACGGACTCGGAAGTTTCGTGGTATACTGGTAAAGCACCGGGCCACCGGGAGGGTTCCGAGGTCCACCGGAGGGGCCACCTCTCCGGGGCCACATGGGCTAAGTGGGAGAGGAACCAGCCCTGGTGGGCTGGGTGCGCCTCCACCTGGGCCCATGCGCCTAGGGTTTGGGGAGGAGGAACCCTAAAGGGGCGCCTCAGCTTGGGGGCAAGCCACCCTCCTCCCTCCTCCTTGGCCGCCCCCCCCTAGGGTTTGCCCTAGAGGGCCGGCCCCTGACCCTCTCCTCCTATAAATAGAGGGGTGGGGGAGGCTGCCAACACAATTGTGGGCGCAGCCCTCCCTCCCAACACCTCTCTTTCTCACGCAAGCTTGGCGAAGCCTGCCGAGAACTACCGTCTGCTGCACCACGCCGTCGTGCTGCCATTGGGATTGTCTTCTTCAACCTCTCCTTCTCTCTTGCTGGATCAAGACGGAGGAGACGCCATCGTCTCCGTCGTGTGTTGAACACGGAGGTGCTGTCCTTTCAGTACTTTGGTCATCGGTGATCGGAATCACGTTGGGAACGTCTTCGTCATCACCACTCTCAAGAACGCTTCCGTATTCGATCTACAAGTGGTATGTAGATGCAAACTCTCTCTCGTTACTCGTTGCATGGTAGAACTCATAGATGGATCTTGGTGAAACCGTAGGAAAATTTTTAATTTTCTGCAACGTTCCCCAACACCGACTCCATGTAAACCCTAGCTCTCCGGTGTCTATATAAATCGGAGAGCATGGTCCTTAGAAGGCCGATCACAATTACAATCATACCATCATAGGCTAGATCTTAGGGTTTAGCCTCTACGATCTCGTGGTAGATCTACTTTTGTACTACACATATCTTCAATATTAATCAAGCAGGAAGTAGGGTTTTACCTCCATCGAGAGGGCCCGAACCTGGGTAAACATTGTGTCCCTTGCTTCCTGTTACCATCAGCCTAAGACCCATAGATCGGGACCCCCTACTCGAGATCCGCGGGTTTTGACACCGACATTGGTGCTTTCATTGACAGTTCCTCTATGTCTTTGCTTCGAGGCTTGATGGCGACTTCAATCGTCAACAACACGGTCCAGCGTGAGACTTTACTCCCCGGACAGATCTTTGTGTTCGGCGGCTTCGCACTGCGGGCCAATTTGCTTGGCCAGCTGGAGCAGATCGACAGCTACGCCCCTGGCCACCAGATCAGATTCGGAAACCTGAACTACACGACAGACATCCGCGGAGACTTGATCTTCAATGGATTCGAGCCAGTGCCAGGAGCGCCGGACAGTCACGACGAGCATCAGCCCCGGATCTAAATCCGGGGCAGGTTTCGTTGCCTATGGACGGAGGGCTGGACCCCGCCCCGCAGGCCGCACACTCATCGGCGGTGGAGCCGAACACAGGTCTCACCTCTGTGGAGGCCTGTAACCTTGGGCCCCCGGACTCATATCCGGCTGTCGGTCCTGGTCTGCACACTCTCGAGCCAGCCAAGCCAGGTTGGGCTCCGGTAATGGAGTTTACCGCTGTGGACATCTTTCCGCACTCGCCTTTTGGCGACATGCTGAAATCATTAAAGTCTCTCTCTCTGTCATGAGGCTCTGAGCCGAACTATGTTCGGCTTGAGTGGGAAGCAGGCGACGAAGGAGTTCACTGCCCACCCACCAGCCACTTTGTCGCCACGATCGATGATTTAACCGACATGCTCGACTTCGACTTCGAAGACATCGACGATATGGACGACGACGGAGGAGACATACAGGAGCCACCGCTCATAGGGCGGTGGACAGCCACTTCTTCATATGATAAATATATGGTGGAAATTCCAAAAGAAACCAATGGCGATGAGGCAACGGAGGCTAACCCTTCCAAGAAGAAAGCAAAGCATGGGCGTCACCAGCGCCGCTCCAAGCCCCGCCAAGGCAATACCGGCACCGGAGACGATAATAATCCGGACGGTGCCGACGATCAAAACAACCCCGAACAGCCCGCCTTCGAGCAGGCCGAACAGGAAGACGGGCATGACAGCCCAGATGAACAGGCGACGGACGGGTATCCGGAGGAGGACAACTACATGCCCCTCTCTGAAGACGAGGTTAGCCTCGGCGACGACGAGTTCGGCGTACCCAAAGACCCCGCAGAGCAGGAGTGCTTCAAGCGCCGGCTTATTGCGACAGCGAGAAGCCTGAAGAAGAAGCAGCAGCAGCTTCAAGCTGATCAAGATCTGCTCAGAGATAGATGGACAGAAATCCTGGCAGCCGAGGAATATGGACTCGAGCGCCAAACGGCTGACCGGCCGCCTCGAGGTCGGGACAAAACGGCATATCAGCCGGAGTACCAGCCTGCAGCCCCGCGCCGGTTTACTACGGCCCGGGGCAATACTCAGGACCTGCGCGATAAACTGGGTAACGCCGCAGGACAACCAAGATCGATCTACGGATCACGGGGGCGCGCCGAAGCACATGATGACGACCGTCATACCGGATACACTAACAGCAAATCCGGCCGGGGCCGAATACAACCAGTCAGACGCAGCCGGACTGCGCCGTGACATAGCCCGGCACAGAGGCGCCGCACACCCCCTCTGCTTCACTGATGAAGTGATGGATCATGAATTCCCAGAAGGGTTTAAACCCGTATACATCGAATCATACGATGGCACAACAGACCCCGCGGTATGGATCGAAGATTTCCTTCTCCACATTCACATGGCCCACGGAGATGATCTACATGCCATCAAGTATCTTCCCCTTAAGCTCAAAGGACCCGCCCGGCACTGGCTAAACAGCCTGCCCGCAAATTCCATTGGCAGTTGGGAAAATCTGGAAGACGCGTTTCTTGACAAATTCCAAGGCACATATGTGCGACCTCCGGATGCCAATGACTGGAGCCACATTACTCAACAGCCCGGAGAATCCGCCAGGAAATTCTGGACTCGGTTCCTAACTAAAAAGAACCAAATAGTCGACTTTCCGGACGCCGAAGCCCTGGCGGCCTTCAATCATAATATCCGTGATGAGTGGCTCGCTAGACACCTCGGCCAGGAGAAACCCAAATTAATGGCAACCCGGACAAGCCAGCCAACCACACCAACAGAGACTGCTGGGTATTTAAATAGGCCGGCAAAATAAACGCCGAAAACAAGGACAAGGGGCTGCACAACGACGATGCCGATGAGCCCCGGCGTCCGAACATGTGGCGACAGAAGAAATCCCCCCCCCCCCCCAGGTGAAAACGGTCAACATGATCTACGCCACCCACATCCCCAAGCAGGAACGAAAGCGAGCACTACGGGGCATATACGCGATGGAGCCAGTCGTCCCCAAATTCAACCCATGGTCAGCTTCTCCGACACCTTTGATCGTAGGGATCATCCTACTAGCATCCATCACGGCGACTCAGCCGCATTGGTCCTAGACCCAATCATCGACGGATTCCACCTCACGCGAGTCCTTATGGATGGCGGCAGCAGCCTGAACCTACTTTACGAGGATACAGTGCGAAAAATGGGCATCGATCCTTCAAGGATTAAGCCCAGCAAAACCACCTTTAAGGGTGTCATTCCTGGAGTAGAGGCCCGCTGCACGGGCTCTATAACATTGGAAGTGGTCTTCGGATCTCCGGATAACTTCCGAAGCGAAGAGCTAATCTTCGATATCGTCCCTTTCCGCAGTGGTTACCACGCACTACTTAGACGAACCACATTAGCTAGATTGAATGCGGTACCACACTATGCGTACCTCAAGCTCAAGATGGCAGGCCCGCGCGGGGTCATAAAAGTCAACGGAAATATGGACCGCTCTCTCCGTACAGAAGAGCATACTGCGGCCCTTGCGGCCGAAGTACAATGCGGCCTCCTCCTGCAAACCACCAATCCGGCGACGACAACCTCAAGCTCCGTCAAGCGAGGGCCGAACACCCCGCAACAGGATCAGCAGGCACGCCAGGAGCATGACTAGCAGTCCGTCCTCTACTCAAATCCCATCAATGCAGCATTCGTGCCACGCGTACACAATTACGCACTCAAAATACCATGGGCACAAAGCGGAGGCGATCGGTGACTCACCAACAATGCGGTATCGCCAGAAACCTTTCCATTTACCCTGAAGGACATTGCTTTAGTGCAGCTTCTCCAGAAGAGTCAGATTGTCGGACTTACATAGGAGAAGAAACCCAGGAGGCAACAGGCTTTGAGCACAGCAGGAAACACCCAGGTGGAATCTATTTACGATTGTTGTTCCTGCTTTATCTATCTGTACGTAGCCCGCCCCTGGATAGGATATGTCAAATAATCCTATTTGTCTCCGCTTAATGCATCCATTGTAAACATACGCCTAAACGTATTATTCATCAATGGGAGACCATACATAGCGTCAGCTTACTTATTTTCATTTGAGCCTTTTTTATAAATGTCTATTTGATTTTGCATCCGTACAGTTTGGTACGCTTAGTTTGCCAGGGGCTTCTTATGCCGCCCCATAATACGGCAAGACAAGTCCGAACACTTTCAACAGTGCGGCACCCTGAACTTGTAGCATTATATGCATCAGCTCCGAATCATGTCTTGGGTTACAGTTGGGAACCCAACATAGTGAGTAGTAGTCCAAGAAACGGGCCAGAACCGGCCCAAACTGCAAGTCCTGGCGACCAACACCTTGGGGTTCAACAACCATGGAAATTGCTATCAGACCCCAAAACGGTGAGTAATATTCCGTGAAAGAGCCCAGAATCGGACAAACCTATTATTATTGATGAATGATACATAAACGCACCCCGGGGTTTGTCAATCATGGAAATCACCCAGGGACCCCAAATCAGTGAGTAATTATCCACGAAACGGGCCAGAATCAGCCAAAACTGTGAGTGTTGATGACCGACACGTAAACGCACTCCGGAGACGTCAAGCGTGGAAATCGCTCTAGGGACCCAAAACGGTGAGCAATGGTGCATGAAACGGACCAGAATCGGCTAAATTTGTGAGTGTTGACGATGGACACGTAAACGCACCCCGGGATTCATCAATCGTGGAAATCACTCCGGGACCCCAAAATAGTGAGTAGTAGTCCAAAAACGGGCCAGAACCGGCCCAAACTGCGACTCCTGATGACCAACACGTAAGCACAACCTGCGATTCAACAACCATGAAAATCGCTTTGGGACCCCAAAACGGTGAGTAATAGTCCATGAAATATCCCGGAATCAGACAAACCTACGATTCTTGATGAACGATACATAAACGCACCCCGGGGTTCGTCAATCATGGAAATCGGTCAGGGACCCCAAATCGGTGAGTAAGAGTCCATGAAACGGGTCAGAATCGGCCAAAACTGGGAGTGTTGATGACCGACACGTAAACGCACCCCGGGGATCGCAAATTGTGGAAATCGCTCCGCGACCCCAAAACGGTGAGCAATAGTGCCTGAAACGAACCAGAATCGGCCAAAATTGTGAGTGTTGACGATGGACACGTAAAT
The DNA here is from genome assembly GCA_021605205.1 of Aegilops longissima. Lineage (NCBI taxonomy): Eukaryota > Viridiplantae > Streptophyta > Magnoliopsida > Poales > Poaceae > Aegilops > Aegilops longissima. Next base: position 471,980 of record CM038676.1, on the reverse strand, counting down.
GCACCCTGGGGTTCGTCAATCGTGGAAATCACTCCGGGACCCCAAAACAATGAGTGGTAGTCCAAGAAACGGGCCAGAACCGTGCCAAACTGCGAGTACTGATGACCAACACGTAAGCACGCCTTGGGGTTCAACAACCACGGAAATCGCTTTGGGACCCCAAAACGGTGAGAAATAGTCCATGAAAGAGCCCAGAATCGGACAAACCTAAGATTATTGATGAACGATACATAAACATACCTCGAGGTTCATCAATCGTGGAAATCACTCAAGGACCCCAAATCAGTGAGTAATAGTCCACGAAACGGGCCAGAATCGGCCAAAATTGTGAGTGTTGATGACCGACACGTAAGGGCACCCCGGGGATCGACAATCGTGGAAATCGCTCTGGGACCCGAAAACGGTGAGTAATAGTGCATGAAACGGACGACAATTGGCCAAAATTGCCAGTGTTGACGACGGACACGTAAACGCACCCCGGGGTTCGTCATCGTGGTAAACATACCTCGGGGTTCATCAATCGTGGAAATCACTCAGGGTCCCCAAATCAGTGAGCAATAGTCCACGAAACAGGCCAGAATCGGCCAAAACTATGAGTGTTGACGACAGACACGTAAATGCACCCCGGGGATCACAAATCGTGGAAATCGCTCCGCTACCCCAAAACGGTGAGCAATAGTGCCTGAAACGGACCAGAAACGGCCAAAATTGCGAGTGTTGACGACGGATACGTAAACGCACCCCGGGGTTCGTCAATAGTGGAAATCACTCCGGGACCCCAAAACAATGAGTAGTAGTCCAAGAAACGGGCCAGAACCGTCCCAAACTGCGAGTCCCGACGACCAACACGTATGCACACCTTGGGGTTCAACAACCATGGAAATCGCTTTGGGACCTCAAAACCGTGAGAAATAGTCCATGAAAAAACCCAAAATCGGACAAACCTATGATTATTGATGAACGATACATAAATATACCTCGGGGTTCATCAATCGTGGAAATCACTCAGGGACCCCAAATCAGTGAGTAATAGTCCACGAAACGGGCCAGAATCGGGCAAAACTGTGAGTGTTGATGACCGACACGTAAGCGCACCCCGGGGATTGTCAATCGTGGAAATCGCTCTGGGACCCCAAAACAGTGAGTAATAGTGCACGAACATACCGGAATCGGATAAAACGGCGAGTGTTGACGACGGACACGTAAACGCACCCCGGGGTTCGTCTTCGTGGAGATCACTTCTGGACCCGAAAACAGTGAGTAATAATCCAAGAAACTGGCCAGAACCGGCCCAAACTGCGAGTCCTGACGATCAACATGTAAGGACGCCTTAGGGTTCAACAACCATGGAAATCGGTTTGGGACCCCAAAACGATGAGTAATAGTCCAGGAAAGAGCCCAGATTCGGACAAACCTAGGATTATTGATGAATGAGACATAAACGTACCCCGAGGTTCGTCAATCATGGAAATCGCTCATGGACCCCTAATCAGTGACTGACAGTCCACGAAATGGGCAGAACCGGCCAAAACAGCGAGTGTTGATGACCGACACGTAAACGCACCCCAGGGATCATCAATCGTGGAAATCGCTCTGGGACCCCAAAATGGTGAGCAATACTGCATGAAACGGACCACAATTGGCCAAAATTACGAGTGTTCACGACAGACAAGTAAACGCACTCCGGGGTTCGTCATCGTGGTAATCACTCCGGGACCCCAAAACAGTGAGTAGTAGTCCAAGAAACGTGCCAGAACCGCCCAAACTGCGAGTCCTGACGACCAACACGTAAGCACGCCTTGGGGTTCAACAACCCTGGAAATCGCTTTGGGACCCCAAAACGGTGAGAAATAGTCCAAGAATGAACCCAATAATCGGATAAACCTACGATTATTGATGAACGATACATAAACATACCTCGGGGTTCATCAATCGTGGAAATCACTCAGGGACCCCAAATCAGTGAGAAATAGTCCACAAAACGGGCCAGAATCGGCCAAAACAGTGAATGTTGATGAACGACACGTAAGCGCACCCCGGGGATCGAAAATCATGGAAATCGCTCCCCGACCCCAAAACGGTGAGCAATGGTGCCTGAAACGGACCAGAATCGGCCAAAATTGCGAGTGTTGACGATGGACACGTAAACGCAACCCGGGGCTCGTCAATCGTGGAAATCACTCCGGGACCCCAAAACAATGAGTAGTAGTCCAAGAAACGTGCCAGAACCGTCCCAAACTGCGAGTCCTGACGACCAACACGTAAGCACACCTTGGGGTTCAACAACCATGGAAATCGCTTTGGGACCCCAAAACTGTGAGCAATAGTGCCTGAAACGGACCAGAATCGGCCAAAATTGCGAGTGTTGACGATGGACACGTAAACGCACCCCGGGGTTCGTCAATAGTGGAAATCACTCCAGGACCCCAAAACAATGAGTAGTAGTCCAAGAAACGGGCCAGAACCGTCCCAATCTGCGAGTCCTGACGACCAACACGTAAGCACACCTTGGGGTTCAACAACCATGGAAATTGCTTTGGGACCCCAAAACGGTGAGAAATAGTCCATGAAAGAACCCAGAATCGGACAAACCTACGATTATTGATGAACGATACATAAACATACCTAGGGGTTCATCAATCGTGGAAATCACTCAGGGACCCCAAATCAGTGAGTAATAGTCCAAGAAACGGGCCAGAACCGGCCCAAACTGCGAGTCCTGACGACCAACACGTAAGCACACCTTGGGGTTCAACAACCATGGAAATTGCTTTGGGACCCCAAAACTGTGAGCAATAGTGCCTGAAACGGACCAGAATCGGCCAAAATTGCGAGTGTTGGCGATGGACACGTAAACGCACCCCGGGGTTCGTCAATCGTGGAAATCACTCCGGGACCCCAAAACAGTGAGTAGTAGTCCAAGAAACGGGCCAGAACCGTCCCAAACTGCGAGTCCTGACGACCAACACGTAAGCACACCTTGGGGTTCAACAACCATGGAAATCGCTTTGGGACCCCAAAACGGTGAGAAATAGTCCATGAAAGAACCCAGAATCGGACAAACCTACGATTATTGATGAACGATACATAAACATACCTAGGGGTTCATCAATCGTGGAAATCACTCAGGGACCCCAAATCAGTGAGTAATAGTCCAAGAAACGGGCCAGAACCGGCCCAAACTGCGAGTCCTGACGACCAACACGTAAGCACACCTAAGGGTTCAACAACCATGGAAATCGCTTTGGGACCGCAAAACGGTGAGTAATAGTCCATGAAAGAGCCCAGAGGATTATTGATGAATGAGACATAAACGCACCCGAGGTTGGTCAGTCATGGAAATCGCTCACGGAGCCCAAATCAGTGAAACGGGCCAGAATCGGCCAAAACTGTGAGTGCTGATGACCGACACGTAAACGCACCCTAGGGATCGTCAATCGTGGAAATCGCTCTGGGACCCCAAAACGGTGAGCAATACTGCATGAACCAGACCACAATGGTCCAAAATTGTGAGTGTTCACGACGGACAAGTAAACGCACCCCAGGGTTCGTCATCGTGGTAATCACTCTGGGACCCCAAAACAGTGAGTATTAGTCCAAGAAACGGGCCAGAACCGTCCCAAACTGCGAGTCCTGACGACCAACACGTAAGCACACCTTGGGGTTCAAGAACAATGGAAATCGCTTTGGGACCCCAAAACGGTGAGAAATAGTCCATGAAAGAACCCAGAATCGGACAAACCTACGATTATTGATGAACGATACATAAACATACCTCGGGGTTCGTCAATAGTGGAAATCACACCGGGAACCCAAAACAATGAGTAGTTGTCCAAGAAACGGGCCAGAACCGTCCCAAACTGCGAATCCCGACGACCAACACGTAAGCACACCTTGGGGTTCAACAACCATGGAAATCGCTTTGGGACCCCAAAACCGTGAGAAATAGTCTATGAAAAAACCCAAAATCGGACAAACCTATGATTATTGATGAACGATACATAAACATACCTCGGGGTTCATCAATCGTGGAAATCACTCAGGGACCCCAAATCAGTGAGTAATAGTCCACGAAACGGGCCAGAATCGCCAAATGCTGTGAGTGTTGATGACCGACACGTAAGCGCACTCGGGATTGTCAATCGTGGAAATCGCACCGGACCCCAAAACAGTGAGTAATAGTGCACGAACATACCAGAATCGGATAAAACGGCGAGTGTTGACGACGGACACATAAACGCACCCCAGGGTTCGTCTTCGTGGAAATCACTTCTGGACCCGAAAACAGCGAGTAATAATCCAAGAAACTGGCCAGAACCGGCCCAAACTGCGAGTCCTGACGATCAACATGTAAGGACACCTTAGGGTTCAACAACCATGGAAATCGGTTTGGGACCCCAAAACGATGAGTAATAGTCCATGAAAGAGCCCAGATTCGGACAAACCTAGGATTATTGATGAATGAGACATAAACGTACCCCGAGGTTCGTCAATCGTGGAAATCGCTCTGGGACCCCAAAATGGTGAGCAATACTGCATGAAACGGACCACAATTGGCCAAAATTGCGAGTGTTCACGACAGACAAGTAAACGCACTCCGGGGTTCGTCATCGTGGTAATCACTCCGGGACCCCAAAACAGTGAGTAGTAGTCCAAGAAACGTGCCAGAACCGTCCCAAACTGCGAGTCCTGACGACCAACACGTAAGCACGCCTTGGGGTTCAACAACCCTGGAAATCGCTTTGGGACCCCAAAACGGTGAGAAATAGTCCAAGAATGAACCCGGAATCGGACAAACCTATGATTATTGATGAACGATACATAAACATACCTCGGGGTTCATCAATCGTGGAAATCACTCAGGGACCCCAAATCAGTGAGAAATAGTCCACAAAACGGGCCAGAATCGGCCAAAACTGTGAATGTTGATGAACGACACGTAAGCGCACCCCGGGGATCGAAAATCATGGAAATCACTCCGCGACCCCAAAACGGTGAGCAATGGTGCCTGAAACGGACCAGAATCGGCCAAAATTGCGAGTGTTGACGATGGACACGTAAACGCAACCCGAGGTTCGTCAATCGTGGAAATCACTTCGGGACCCCAAAACAATGAGTAGTAGTCCAAGAAACGGGCCAGAACCGTCCCAAACTGCGAGTCCTGACGACCAACACGTAAGCACACCTTGGGGTTCAACAACCATGGAAATCGCTTTGGGACCCCAAAGCTGTGAGCAATAGTGCACAAACGGACCAGAATCGCCAAAATTGCGAAAAGTTGACGATGGACACGTAAACGCACCCCGGGGTTCGTCAATAGTGGAAATCACTCCAGGACCCCAAAACAATGAGTAGTAGTCCAAGAAACGGGCCAGAACCGTCCCAAACTGCGAGTCCTGACGACCAACACGTAAGCACAACTTGGGGTTCAACAACCATGGAAATTGCTTTGGGACCCCAAAACGGTGAGAAATAGTCCATGAAAGAACCCAGAATCGGACAAACCTACGATTATTGATGAATGATACATAAACATACCTAGGGGTTCATCAATCGTGGAAATCACTCAGGGACCCCAAATCATTGAGTAATAGTCCAGGAAACGGGCCAGAACCGGCCCAAACTGCGAGTCCTGACGACCAACACGTAAGCACACCTAAGGGTTCAACAACCATGGAAATCGCTTTGGGACCGCAAAACGGTGAGTAATAGTCCATGAAAGAGCCCAGAGGATTATTGATGAATGGGACATAAACGCACCCGAGGTTGTTCAATCATGGAAATCGCTCACGGAGCCCAAATCAGTGAGTGATAGTCCACGAAACGGGCCAGAATCGGCCAAAACTGTGAGTGCTGATGACCGACACGTAAGCGCACCCTGGGGATCGTCAATCGTGGAAATCGCTCTGGGACCCCAAAACGGTGAGCAATACTGCATGAACCAGACCACAATGGTCCAAAATTGTGAGTGTTCACGACGGACAAGTAAACGCACCCCAGGGTTCGTCATCGTGGTAATCACTCTGGGACCCCAAAACAGTGAGTATTAGTCCAAGAAACGGGCCAGAACCGTCCCAAACTGCGAGTCCTGACGACCAACACGTAAGCACACCTTGGGGTTCAAGAACAATGGAAATCGCTTTGGGACCCCAAAACGGTGAGAAATAGTCCATGAAAGAACCCAGAATCGGACAAACCTACGATTATTGATGAACGATACATAAACATACCTCGGGGTTCGTCAATAGTGGAAATCACTCCGGGACCCCAAAACAATGAGTAGTTGTCCAAGAAACGGGCCACAACCGTCCCAAACTGCGAGTCCCGACGACCAACACGTAAGCACACCTTGGGGTTCAACAACCATGGAAATCGCTTTGTGACCCCAAAACCGTGAGAAATAGTCCATGAAAAAACCCAAAGTCGGACAAACCTATGATTATTGATGAACGATACATAAACATACCTCGGGGTTCATCAATCGTGGAAATCACTCAGGGACGCCAAATAAGTGAGTAATAGTCCACGAAACGGGCCAGAATCGGCCAAAACTGTGAGTGTTGAAGACCGACACGTAAGCGCACCCCGGGGATTGTCAATCGTGGAAATCGCTCTGGGACCCCAAAACAGTGAGTAATAGTGCACGAACATACCAGAATCGGATAAAACGGCGAGTGTTGACGACGGACACGTAAACGCACCCCGGGGTTCGTCTTCGTGGAAATCACTTCTGGACCCGAAAACAGTGAGTAATAATCCAAGAAACTGGCCAGAACCGGCCCAAACTGCGAGTCCTGACGATCAACATGTAAGGACACCTTAGGGTTCAACAACCATGGAAATCGGTTTGGGACCCCAAAACGATGAGTAATAGTCCATGAAAGAGCTCAGATTCGGACAAACCTAGGATTATTTATGAATGATACATAAACGTACCCCGAGGTTCGTCAATCATGGAAATCGCTCACGGACCCCTAATCAGTGACTGACAGTCCACGAAATGGGCAGAACCGGCCAAAACAGCGAGTGTTGATGACCGACACGTAAACGCACCCTAGGGATCGTCAAGCGTGGAAATCGCTCTGGGACCCCAAAATGGTGAGCAATACTGCATGAAACGGACCACAATTGGCCAAAATTGCAAGTGTTCACGACAGACAAGTAAACGCACTCCGGGGTTCGTCATCGTGGTAATCACTCCGGGACCCCAAAATAGTGTGTAGTAGTCCAAGAAACGTGCCATAACCGTCCCAAACTGCGAGTCCTGACGACCAACACGTAAGCACGCCTTGGGGTTCAATAACCCTGGAAATCGCTTTGGGACCCCAAAACGGTGAGAAATAGTCCAAGAATGAACCCGGAATCGGACAAACCTATGATTATTGATGAACGATACATAAACATACATCGGGGTTCATCAATCGTGGAAGTCAATCAGGGACCCCAAATCACTGAGAAATAGTCCACAAAACGGGCCAGAATCGGCCAAAACTGTGAATGTTGATGAACGACACGTAAGCGCACCCCGGGGATCGAAAATCATGGAAATCGCTCCGCGACCCCAAAACGGTGAGCAATGGTGCCTGAAACGGACCAGAATCGGCCAAAATTGCGAGTGTTGACGATGGACACGTAAACGCAACCCGGGGTTCGTCAATCGTGGAAATCACTCCGGGACCCCAAAACAATGAGTAGTAGTCCAAGAAAAGGGCCAGAACCGTCCCAAACTGCGAGTCCTGACGACCAACACGTAAGCACACCTTGGGGTTCAACAACCATGGAAATCGCTTTGGGACCCCAAAACTGTGAGCAATAGTGCCTGAAACGGACCAGAATCGGCCAAAATTGCGAGTGTTGACGATGGACACGTAAACGCACCCCGGGGTTCGTCAATAGTGGAAATCACTCCGGGACCCCAAAACAATAAGTAGTAGTCCAAGAAACGGGCCAGAACCGTCCCAAACTGCGAGTCCAGACGACCAACACGTAAGCACACCTTGGGGTTCAACAACCATGGAAATTGCTTTGGGACCCCAAAACGGTGAGAAATAGTCCATGAAAGAACCCAGAATCGGACAAACCTACGATTATTGATGAACGATACATAAACATACCTAGGGGTTCATCAATCGTGGAAATCACTCAGGGACCCCAAATCAGTGAGTAATAGTCCAAGAAACGGGCCAGAACCGGCCCAAACTGCGAGTCCTGAGGACCAACACGTAAGCACACCTAAGGGTTCAACAACGATGGAAATCGCTTTGGGACCGCAAAACGGTGAGTAATAGTCCATGAAAGAGCCAGAGGATTATTGATGAATGAGACATAAACGCACCCGAGGTTGGTCAATCATGGAAATCGCTCACGGAGCCCAAATCGGTGAGTGATAGTCCACGAACGGGCCAGAATCGCCAAAACTGTGAGTGCTTGATGACCGACACGTAAACGCACCACGGGATCGTCAATCGTGGAAATCGCTCTGGGACCCCAAAGCGGTGAGCAATATGCATGAACCAGACCACAATGGTCCAAAATTGTGAGTGTTCACGACGGACAAGTAACGCACCCGTGGTTCGCCATCGTGGTAATCACTCTGGGACCCCAAAACAGTGAGTATTAGTCCAAGAAACGGGCCAGAACCGTCCCAAACTGCGAGTCCTGACGACCAACACGTAAGCACACCTTGGGGTTCAAGAACAATGGAAATCGCTTTGGGACCCCAAAACGGTGAGAAATAGTCCATGAAAGAACCCAGAATCGGACAAACCTACGATTATTGATGAACGATACATTAACATACCTCGGGGTTCATCAATCGTGGAAATCACTCAGGGTCCCCAAATCAAGTGAGCAATAGTCCACGAAACAGGCCAGAATCGGCCAAAACTATGAGTGTTGACGACAGACACGTAAATGTACCCCGGGGATCACAAATCGTGGAAATCACTCCGCTACCCCAAAACGGTGAGCAATAGTGCCTGAAACGGACCAGAAACGGCCAAAATTGCGAGTGTTGACGATGGATACGTAAACGCACCCCGGGGTTCGTCAATCGTGGAAATCACTCCGGGACCCCAAAACAATGAGTAGTAGTCCAAGAAACGGGCCAGAACCGTCCCAAACTGCGAGTCCCGACGACCAACACGTAAGCACACCTTGGGGTTCAACAACCATGGAAATCGCTCTGGGACCCCAAAATGGTGAGCAATACTGCATGAAACGGACCACAATTGGTCAAAATTGCGAGTGTTCACGACAGACAAGTAAACGCACTCCGGGGTTCGTCATCGTGGTGATCACTCCGGGACCCCAAAACAGTGAGTATTAGTCCAAGAAACGTGCCAGAACCGTCCCAAACTGCGAGTCCTGACGACCAACACGTAAGCACGCCTTGGGGTTCAACAACCCTGGAAATCGCTTTGGGACCCCAAAACGGTGAGAAATAGTCCAAGAATGAACCCGGAATCAGACAAACCTACGATTATTGATGAACGATACATAAACATACCTCGGGGTTCATCAATCGTGGAAATCACTCGAGGACCCCAAATCGGTGAGAAATAGTCCACAAAGCGGGCCAGAATCGCCAAAACTGTGAGTGTTGATGAACGACATGTAAGCGCACCCGGTGATCGAAAATCATGCAAATCGCTCCGCGACCCCAAAGCGGTGAGCAATGGTGCACAAACGGACCATAATCGGCCAAAATTGCGAGTGTTGACGATGGACACGTCGCGCACCCGGGTTCGCTCAATCGTGGAAATCACTCCGGGACCCCAAAACAATGAGTAGTAGTCCAAGAAACGGGCCAGAACCGTCCCAAACTGCGAGTCCTGACGACCAACACGTAAGCACACCTTGGGGTTCAACAACCATGGAAATCGCTTTGGGACCCCAAAACTGTGAGCAATAGTGCCTGAAACGGACCAGAATCGGCCAAAATTGCGAGTGTTGACGATGGACACGTAAACGCACCCCAGGGTTCGTCAATCGTGGAAATCACTCCGGGACCCCAAAACAATGAGTAGTAGTCCAAGAAACGGGCCAGAACCGTCCCAAACTGCGAGTCCTGACGACCAACACGTAAGCACATGTCACAGCCCCAGATCAGCCCTAGCTTGATTTTCTTGCATCCATGCATCATGTCTAAATTTCCTTTAAATTTGAATTGGGGAATTGGAGAGCCTCAGGAATCATTTAAAATAAATGATCAACATTAAAAATTGCTTCAAATGTTTCCAAGGAAATGTTCCTTTTCAGCTTTAAAATTATTGGCAAGAATAAAATTCAAACCAATAATTTTGGAGTATTCAAACATTTTATTTTGGGCCTTTGAATTAATTCAATAACTATTTGCATTGGAAATATATTTTATATATACTTAATATATGTCCAATAATTCTGGGACATTTTATGTGGTCTGGTACACTTTAGTTCCAGACACATAATTATCTTCAGGATTTTATAAAATGGTTTAGTATTTTACTAAACTAAAACAGAGGCAAACAAAATAGAAAACAGAAATAAAGAAAGAGAAGGAGAGAACTGTACCTGGCCATTACCTGCGCAGCCCACCCAGCCCAGTTTCTCCCCCCCTCCCCTCGCTGGCCCAGCTGGTGGCCCAGCCCACCACCACCTCGCCAGTCGTCACCTACCTCTGCCAGTAGGCAGAGGAGGGACACGGCGATCGCCCCCGAGCACGCCACGCCTCCTCCCTGCTCGCCTGCATCACCGAGACGCCTCGTGCGTTCTCCTCGGCGCTGCCCCGACCCCCTGGACCCCTCCTCACTCCTGGATCCCATTCCCCCCTGCTTCCGCCCAGCCACACCGAGCGGCCTCGTCCACCACTGTCGCTGTTCGCATGCCACCACCACCCTCTCTCCTCCCGACATGCCCCGAGCTCCGCCTCGAACCCTCTTCCACCCCACCGATCCACGACCCTCAGGAAGCCCTGCAACGTCATCCCGGCCTCATCATCAACCTCCGCCGCCGGTGACCTCGCAGATCGATTCGCTGGCTCCAGACTTCCCGACCTCGTCGTCGCCTCTGCTAGTTTCCCGTGAGCCACTCTCCATATCCCCCACAGAAACCCCGCGTTCCCTCCCTAGCTAGCTTCTCCACCTTGGCCGAGCGCCGTCGTCGCCATTGCCGCCGTGCCACCGCTGCAGTCCTCCCGGACCAAACCAAGCATGTGCGTGAGCTCACAGAGTTTCCCGATGCTCTGGTGCTACTCCTCTCGCTTGCTAGCAAGCCACAGCCTCGCAGACGACCAAACCGAACTCCGCCGCCGCCTTGAGCTCGCCGCCGATCCCGCCACCCCGACCCAGCTAACCCCACCAAGAGCTTGGCTCCTCCCAGCTACTCCTAGGTGCCTCCGACCCATTTGGTCGCCGGAATGGCAAAATCACTCTCGCCCGCGCCGGCTCTTGGCGGCTAAACGCCGGCGCCCGCTGACCCGCTGACCGGCGTGGGTTGACCCACTGCCCGGTTTGACTTCCCCCTCTCCCTCACTGACATACGGGCCCCGCCCGGCTAATTAAGTTAGATTAGTATTAACTAAGCTAGGTTAGTTAGCTAGACACTGACACTCGGGACCCACAGGTCAGGGTTTGACCTGGACCGCCGCAGTTGACCGCTGACGTCATAGTGACGCAATGCTGGCGCAATATTCCTTTTCTGGATTTCATTTAATTCAGGAAATTTCAGAAAATGCCCTAAACTTTAATAAATCATAGAAATTCAACCGTAACTCGGATGGAAATAATTTATATATGAAAAATGATCAGAAAAATATGAAGAATCTGTTTATGCCATGATCATGCATGTTTGAGCAAGTTAACCTCACTGAATAGGATGAATCATGATTAGGGTAATTTATGAAATAGCATTTGGAGTTGGAATTCAACCTTGTTTGAATTCCACTTCAACTAACTTGGATTATTATTGCATTAGGTGAATTCAGTACTTTAATATGACATGTCATTCATGTGAATGTGCATTGCATTGATTGTGTTCTCTCTTGTTTGCCGGTAATTGTCCCCTCTCGGTAGACGACGTACCGACGATGAATTCGATGACACCGATGAAGAACTATATTATCTTCAGAAGTGCCAGGCAAGCAAAACCCCCTTGTTCATTCCGATATAATCCCACTCTCTCGCTCCTGCTCTATTTTACTGCATTAGGACAACAACGACTCATGTGTTACTTGCTGCGGTAGCTGAACCCTTGATCCTTTGCATGACCTGTCATTCCACAAGAATTAGATGAAACCCACTAGCATGAGTAGGAATTGTTTGAGCCATGTTGTGCCTACTCATTTATGCTTGTTTGTCATGCCTGCTACTGCTTAGAGTTGAGTCGGGTCTGATTCATTGGGAATGAATTGGAATTGTTATGAACATGTCCTATTGTGCGTGAGCTAAGTGTGTGAACACGATTTGGTAAAGGTAGCGGTGAGAGGCCATGTAGGAGTACATGGTGGGTTGTCTCATTGAAACCGTCCTCAGGAACTGAGTTCTGTGTTTGTGATCCATGAAACAGTTACTACCACGCATTGGGATCCTTAATTGACCCTCTCGGCTTCTTAACCACCCTTGTCCTCAGTCCGGGAGTTGCAAGTAGTTTCTGGTGTTTGTAGCATGTTTGGGGCACGCATAGCGCTGACCTTAGGGGTGGGTTGTGTTGCGGTAGGCACCGTGGTCGTGTACCGAAAGTGCCCGTTTGGTATCTCGGGAACCCTGCACACATCGTTCGGGGCTGTATGGGAAACCTCGGCGGACTCCTGCGGATGGAACCCGAATAGGCGATAAACCTGGACTAGGGACTTGAGTGTTTAGGTAGGCGTGGCCGACACCCACGTTGGGCTTCCGCTTGAAGGTTGCAGTACATGTCGTGTAAACGACGGTAAGTGGTGAGAGCGTGTGAAGAAGTACACCCTGCAGGGTTTAATATGATCTATTGAATAGCCGTGTCCACGGAGAAGGACTTCGGGTTGCCTATATCAGTTCATAGACAAGTGAAAGTGGATACTCTAAAATGCGCAAGATAAGCGTGAGTGCTATGGATGGCGTTCTCGTAGGGAGACGGGGCGGGTCCATAGTGGTGTATTGATATGGTGAATATGTGGACTCGTGCGCCCATCTCAAAAGAGTTACTTGCGATCGTAGTTCAGATAGCCACCGAGTCAAAGCTGGCTTGCTGCGGTCAAACTCCACCACCCCTTTTGATAATGATGCATATGTAGTTAGTTCGATGTATGTCTTGCTGAGTACAATTGTACTCACGTTTGCTTATTTTATGTTTTGCGAGAGACGTCGGTCTCGCTAGTAGTTCCGCTTGGACTTGACGTTTAGCTTGTTACCTCAGCTACGATCTTGTGCCCTCGGCAGATCTCGTAGATAGTCAGCTTCTCAGCCTTTTTCATTTATAGTTATCGTACTCGGACATGTTTAGCTTCCGCTTGTGCTTGGACTTGTATGCTCGAGTGTTGGGTCATGAGACCCATGTTTGTAATATCTCGCTCTTGAGCCTAATGAATAATATCTGAGTCGTAGAGTTATGTTGTGATGCCACGTCGTATTTACACATATTGAGCATATTGTGTGTATGTTTGAAATGCTTGGTATGTGTGGGATCCGACAAACTAGTTGTTTATCCTTGGCAGCCTCTCATATGGGGAAATGTAGTCTCGTGCCTCCGGCGATAATAGTCCGCTTCTGCCCGGTTCACGAGAGTCCTGCTAGCCCAAAGACTACTGCTTGGACACTTGACTGGCGGCATGTGTTTCACCGTTCCTATATGTCTGTCCCTTCGGGAAATGTCACGCGGTGTTATTCGAGTCCTGCCTAGCCTGCTACAGCCGGAATACCGGAGTCCTGTTAGCCCAGTGCTACAGCCCGAATATATCGTTGATGACCGACATGCTCGATGTGATTCATGTATGCCTGTCCCCATAGGTTAGCGCCGCTTTGGGTTCACGACTAGCCATGTCGGCCCGGTTCTTTGTCATATGGATGCTAGCGACACTATCATATCGTGAGCCAAAAGACGCAAACGGTCCCGGCCATGGTAAGGCGACACCGTGGGAATACCGTGCGTGAGGCCGCAAAGTGATATGATGTGTTACATGCTAGATCGGTGTGACCTAGGATCGGGTCCCGACAGCGTTGGTATCGAGCCCGACTGCTGTGGGATTACCAAGCCAAACTGGTCAAGTTGTGTCTAGAAATGCTTTAGTTATGGAAGGAATTGATTGTGGAAGGAACGTAAGGCTCTTTTTACTCCTTATACCTCATGGCCTTCGATCTGAGTCATCCTCTTCTCTTCTACGGGTTAAGAACTAGGTTTCTCATCTATCTATCGGGATGACGTGTTACTAATCCATAGACCTATAAGATTGTGGGTTTAATCCCGGCCAGTTCCTACTATTTACGTATGATAACCGTTGATCTCGAATCTTGTTATGATGTTGTTGAGTGGTTATGCCAACATTTCTGCAGGATGTCTCAAATCATTTTGAGCATTTACAGCCGTTATGCTGTCCGAGTCATCCCAGGTCTCTAAATAGTCTGATGCATTTGCAAATCCTTTCTTCTGTTCCCGATGTCCTTTTGGGCCAGATTAAGCACACTAACCAGTCAGTCGAGGTACCCCATTACCTCGACATATATGTTGGAACAACTATTATGACCCTAGGTGTTTAGGAAGTCACCTAGCAATTTAGCAATGCTTTTGTATCCCTAGTGTGATGATTCTGGCCATCATTTTCGAAAGCATCCCGTGATGCCATTTAGTAGTAGGTATTCTACTCCTGGGTTGCTGAACCCGAGATTCATCCTACTTCATGTTGTTAGTATTTACTAGTGCCTTTAGGATATTAGTAACCTTGCGATAGTTCTCGAGGCCCGTGGTATTTCCTTCTTCCAAATACTACTAACCGCTTGTGGCAGAAGTTCCCTGTTGAACCAACACCTCACAATAAGAGTGCTCTTGAGGAGTTCTCCATTCATAATTGTGAATCTGCCAATCCTATCTTTCTGCATGGGTTATCCGGAAGAAATGTTGAGCTTCGTTCGACATACTAATCCGTGCATCCACAACTCAGAAAATTATATGTTCCTCTGAGTTGCTCTCTTTAGTTGTATTCTGACCTTCATCTATCAATTGATAGCCAAGGGTATGTGTGCATTTGTGTTCATCGATGCATTTTATCCTTGTGGTCCGTCAAGCCATTCTATTCCGGAATGACTAGGAGAAACAAACTCCAGTACCTCATCCATTTCTAGGATTAGGTCAAAGCAGTTGTATTCCGCAGATCAAAGTGCCATCCAGCTTTTGATTCTGTTCTACCCTGAAGTATTGCCATCTTATGTCAAGACTGTCATGGGAATTGCACAACCTCTTAGGAATTCTTGACGCAGTAATACTTCTCGCCATCATTATTCATTCCTCGGTTCCGTGTTGATGCAACCGGAAAGCCGACAAGTGACTTGTGATGTGTGACATCAATACTCCGAGCAACTCATTGCTTGGTAGTGAATGGACAATATTCTCATTCTTAGCGTGTTGGTTATTAAACCATCATCCTAAGATTGATCGTGCTACCTAGTCCTTATTTTCGGTGCACACTTCGATTGATGAGTTAGGATTGTGTCAAGTCCTCACTCTTTTGATCATATCGTCTTGCCCTGAAAAGCAAGATTGTTCTCGAGCTTAGTAATATATCGGTGGTCCATGACTTTCCAAATATCTTCTTGGAAGTGTTATCAGGTTGTCACCTGACCGCTATGTTGAGTTCGTGATCATATTGGTTTTCTTCTAAACCACCCATTCTCCAAGAATCTGTGTTGGGTATCCCTGAGCTAGTTGGTTAAGCTAGACAACAACTTGGAGAGTTGGAAGATAAAAGCTTGCCTAACTTAGTTCGCTCCAAAGGGATATTCCTGTGTAGTATGTGTTGAAGAAAGATGATATCTTCATCGATTGGTCCTCGTGATCAGTTGTTGGACCTATTGTCCTATCAATCCTTTGATTTGAGTATGGGCCATTGTCAAGTCAAATCAGAACCAACGATATTCGTAATGTTGTCTTACTCGTGGTTGATCCCTCGAGCATACCCATTACATCTTTGGTCTGACCAATGCTAACACCGTGTTCACATGATGGTGGAAGTCCAGTGATATGGAAATCCCGATGAGTTGCTGTTGAGCCCAGCAGTAGCATTTTGTCTCCCCCATGAGTCATGTTGAGCATCAACCTAGTATTGGAAACTTGTGTAAGCATTTCTTCGTGTTCCGTTCATGAAGCATACGTTTGGATGAAAGTAGTAACTTCCTCAAACTCACGTGCATTTGATGTAAGATGTCGCCGTGGGTTCGAGAAAGCTTGTTTGCCTCCTGTGGAATCATCCCAAGTCCGTCATGCATGTGCAAAGTATTCTATGGTTTGATAGACTGATCATCTTCATTCCGTATGAATTCCATAGCACACCAAGCCACTGATTGAGTTGTTCGAGGAGAAGAAGTTCCTTTTAAAGACCGCGGCTTATACAAGGACTTCGATATCCTCGATGATGGTTTCCCCACCCGAACTCGGTAGTGTTTTATTATAAGACTACCATGTGGTCATGCTTGTCTAGGACAACGTGTTCACATGTTTGTAGCAAAACCAGCTCATGTTCTGGAGCTTGCTATCGTAGTTCATATCCCGAGAATCTCGCAACACCATCTCGTCGAATTGTGTTGCAACCCTTCCTTTTCAGACATGATGAGTCTGACATATCCTAACACCGACCAGATCTGAATCTCAGGCAGATATGATGGTTGGAACATTCGAACAGTTGCATTTCGTTCCCAGATTGTACCCCATTGTGCCAATTTCTATGGGCTGCCTTCTTAGTAATTTCTGTTCAAGATCATCCTCAAAAGTGGACTTACCATGGGTTCCCCCCCACCTCCGATGTTAAGCGAAATCATCCATTGCGTTGTCTTCAACAAGGTAGTCCACATCATCCATTCTAGTCCGGGTATACCATTCCTTTGCACTCCATCAAATGATCGCTTGTGATTGCCTTTGGCTGGTATACAGAGTTCCAATGATCTACGGATCAAAAGTAATTCTTTTTGCCACTTAAGGGAATAGTTCTTTGCGTCACCTTTCTCGAGGTGTCCTGTTACGGAATCATGGCAAATATTTTCTCACCACCTTGACACCATCCACCATCTCCCTAAGCGTGGAATTGTTGCCACCAATCAAACCCCGTTGTTGTTCTCCCATCTTTTTCGATATATTTTGTGTCTCAACTCGAGATGTGTCACCGTCTCTGTCCGTGAGTCGATCATGTTTACTTGATCTTCGTGAAGATCGAATCATGTAGGGTTTCCCCCTTCTTTCTGTTGTCGTGTCGGGTAAAGACCTCGAAAGCAAGGACGTCAAGACCAAGATGATGGAATGAATCAACATTTTCAAGGAGGGCAAATGGATCATGAAGATTGTGATAGTCTGCGACTTCCCTTTTCCTCTTACCTCACGTCTTGAATCTCGGGGCGAGATTCTTGTTTAGTGGGGGTGAGCTGTCACAGCCCCAGATCAGCCCTAGCTTGATTTTCTTGCATCCATGCATCATGTCTAAATTTCCTTTAAATTTGAATTGGGGAATTGAGAGCCTCAGAATCATTTAAAATAAATGATCAACATTAAAATTGCTTCAAATGTTTCCAAGGAAATGTTCCTTTTCAGCTTTAAAATTATTGGCAAGAATAAAATTCAAACCAATAATTTTGGAGTAATCAAACATTTTATTTTGGGCCTTTGAATTAATTCAATAACTATTTGCATTGGAAATATATTTTATATATACTTAATATATGTCCAATAATTCTGGGACATTTTATGTGGTCTGGTACACTTTAGTTCCAGCCACATAATTATCTTCAGGATTTTATAAAATGGTTTAGTATTTTACTAAACTAAAACAGAGGCAAACAAAATAGAAAACAGAAATAAAGAAAGAGAAGGAGAGAACTGTACCTGGCCATTACCTGCGCAGCCCACCCGCCCAGCCCTCCCCCCTCCCTCGCTGGCCCAGCTGGTGGCCCAGCCCACCACCACCTCGCCAGTCGTCACCTACCTCTGCCAGTAGGCAGAGGAGGGACACGGCGATCGCCCCCGAGCACGCCACGCCTCCTCCATGCTCGCCTGCATCACCGAGACGCCTCGTGCGTTCTCCTCGGCGCCGCCCGACCCCCTGGACCCCCTCCCTCACTCCCTGGATCCCATGCCTCCCTCTTCCGCCCACACAGCCACCGCAGCGGCCTCGTCCGCCACTGCGCCGTTCGCCATGCCACCGCCACCCTCTCTCCTCCCGACATGCCCCGAGCTCCGCCTCGACCCCTCTTCCACCCCACCGATCCACGACCCTCAGGAAGCCCCGCAACGTCATCCCGGCCTCATCATCAACCTCGGCCGCCGTGACCTCGCAGATCGATTCGCTGGCTCCAGCACTTCCCGACCTCGTCGTCGCCTCTGCTAGTTTCCCGTGAGCCACTCTCCATCTCCCCACAGAAACCCCGCGTTCCCTCCCTAGCTAGCTTCTCCACCTTGGCCGAGCCGTCGTCCGCCATTGCCGCCGTGCCACCGCTGCAGTCCTCCCGGACCAAACCAAGCATGTCTTGCGAGCTCTGGAGTTTCCCGATGCTCGGTGCTACTCCTCTCGCTTGCTAGCAAGCCACAGCCTCGCATGACGACCAAACCGAACTCCGCCGCCGCCTGGAGCTCGCCGCCGATCCCGCCACCCGACCCAGCTAACCCACCAAGAGCTTGGCTCCTCCCAGCTACTCCTAGGTGCCCTCATGACCCATTTGGTCGCGGAATGGCAAAATCACTCTCGCCGCTGGCGTGGCTCGCTGGGCGGCTAAACGCCGCGCCATGACCCGTGACCGGCGTGGGTTGACCTTGCCGGTTTGACTTCCCCTCTCCCTCATCGACATACGGGCCCGCCTGCTAATTAAGTTAGATTAGTATTAACTAAGCTAGGTTAGTTAGCTGAACAACGACACTCGGGACCCACAGGTCAGGGTTTGACCTGGACCGCCATAGTTGACCGCTGACGTCATAGTGGCCGAATCTTTGGCGCAATATTCCTTTTCTGGATTTAATTTAATTCAGGAAATTTCAGAAAATGCCCTAAACTTTAATAAATCATAGAAATTCAACCGTAACTCGGATGGAAATAATTTATATATGAAAAATGATCAGAAAAATATGAAGAATCTGTTTATGCCATGATCATGCATGTTTGAGCAAGTTAACCTCACTGAATAGGATGAATCATGATTAGGGTAATTTATGAAATAGCATTTGGAGTTGGAATTCAACCTTGTTTGAATTCCACCTCAACTAACTTGGATTATTATTGCATTAGGTGAATTCAGTACTTTAATATGACATGTCATTCATGTGAATGTGCATTGCATTGATTGTGTTCTCTCTTGTTTGCCGGTAATTGTCCCTCTCGGTGACGACGTCATCGAGCGATGAATTCGATGACACCGATGAAGAAGTATATTATCTTGAAGTGCGAGCAAGCAAAACCCCTTGTTCATTCCGATATAATCCCACTCTCTCGCTCCTGCTCTATTTTACTGCATTAGGACAACAACGACTCATGTGTTACTTGCTGCGGTAGCTGAACCCCTTGATCCTTTGCATGACCTGTCATTCCACAGTAATTAGATGAAACCCACTAGCATGAGTAGGAATTGTTTGAGCCATGTTGTGCCTACTCATTTATGCTTGTTTGTCATGCCTGCTACTGCTTAGAGTTGAGTCGGGTCTGATTCATCGGGAATGAATTGGAATTGTTATGGACATGTCCTATTGTGCGTGAGCTAAGTGTGTGAACACGATTTGGTAAAGGTAGCGGTGAGAGGCCATGTAGGAGTACATGGTGGGTTGTCTCATTGAAACCGTCCTCAGGAACTGAGTTATGTGTTTGTGATCCATGAAACAGTTACTACCACGCATTGGGATCCTTAATTGACCCTCTCGGCTTCTTAACCACCCTTGTCCTCAGTCCGGGAGTTGCAAGTAGTTTCTGGTGTTTGTAGCATGCTGGGGGCCGCACGCAACGCTGACCTTAGGGGTGGGTTGTGTTGCGGTAGGCACCGTGGCCCGGTGTACCGAGTGCCCGTTTGGTATCTCGGGAACCCTGCACACATCGTTCGGGGCTGTATGGGAAACCTCGGCCGGACTCCCTGCGGATGGAACCCGAATAGGCGATAAACCTGGACTAGGGACTTGAGTGTTTAGGTAGGCCGTGGCCGACACCCACGTTGGGCTTCCGCTTGAAGGTTGCCGAGTACATGTCGTGTAAACGACGGTAAGTGGTGAGAGCGTGTGTGAAGAAGTACACCCCTGCAGGGTTTAATATGATCTCTTCGAATAGCCGTGTCCACGGAGAAGGACTTCTGGGTTGCCTATATCAGTTCATAGACAAGTGAAAGTGGATACTCTAAAATGCGCAAGATAAGCGTGAGTGCTATGGATGGCGTTCTCGTAGGGAGACGGGAGCGGGTCCATAGTGGTGTATTGATATGGTGAATATGTGGACTCGTGTGCGCCATCTCAAAAGAGTTACTTGCAGTCGTAGTTCAGGATAGCTACCGAGTCAAAGCTGGATTGCTGCAGTCAAACTCCACCACCCCCTTTTGATAATGATGCATATGTAGTTAGTTCTGATGTATGTCTTGCTGAGTACAATTGTACTCACGTTTGCTTATTTTATGTTTTGCAGAGAGACGTCAGTCTCGCTAGTAGTTCCGCTTGGACTTCGACGTTTAGCTTGTTACCTCAGCTACGATCTTGTGCCCTCGGCAGGATCTGGTAGATAGTCAGGCTTCTCAGCCTTTTTCATTTATAGTTATCTGTACTCGAGACATGTTTAGCTTCCGCTTGTGCTTTGACTTGTATGCTCGAGTGTTGGGTCATGAGACCCATGTTTGTAATATCTCGCTCTTGAGCCTAATGAATAATATCTGAGTCGTAGAGTTATGTTGTGATGCCACGTCGTATTTACACATATTGAGCATATTGTGTGTATGTTTGAAATGCTTGGTATGTGTGGGATCCGACAAACTAGTTGTTTATCCTTGGCAGCCTCTCATATGGGGAAATGTAGTCTCGTGCCTCCGGCGATAGTAGTCCGCTACAGCCGGTTCACGAGTCCTGCTAGCCCAGACTACTGCTTGGACACTTGACTGGCGGCATGTGTTTCACTTCGCCTTCCTATCTGTCCCTTGAAATGTCACGCGGTGTTATTCGAGTCCTGCCTAGCTGCTACAGCCCGGAATACCGAGTCCTGTTAGCCCAGTGCTACAGCCTGAATATATCGTTGATGACCGACATGCTCGATGTGATTCATGTATGCCTGTCCCCATAGGTTAGCGCCGCTTTGGGTTCACGACTAGCCATGTCGGCCCGGGTTCTTTGTCATATGGATGCTAGCGACACTATCATATACGTGAGCCAAAAGACGCAAACGGTCCCGGGCCATGGTAAGGCGACACCCGTGGGAATACCGTGCGTGAGGCCGCAAAGTGATATGATGTGTTACATGCTAGATCGGTGTGACCTAGGATCGGGGTCCTGACAGCACACCTTGGGGTTCAACAACCATGGAAATCGCTTTGGGACCCCAAAACGGTGAGAAATAGTCCATGAAAGAACCCAGAATCGGACAAACCTACGATTATTGATGAACGATACATAAACATACCTAGGGGTTCATCAATCGTGGAAATCACTCAGGGACCCCAAATTAGTGAGTAATAGTCCAAGAAACGGGCCAGAACCGGCCCAAACTGCGAGTCCTGACGACCAACACGTAAGCACACCTAAGGGTTCAACAACCATGGAAATCGCTTTGGGACCGCAAAACGGTGAGTAATAGTCCATGAAAGAGCCCAGAGGATTATTGATGAATGAGACATAAACGCACCCGAGGTTGGTCAATCATGGAAATCGCTCACGAAGCCCAAATCAGTGAGTGATAGTCCACGAAACGGGCCAGAATCGGCCAAAATTGTGAGTGCTGATGACCGACACGTAAACGCACCCTGGGGATCGTCGATCGTGGAAATCGCTCTAGGACCCTAAAACGGTGAGCAATACTGCATGAACCAGACCACAATGGTCCAAAATTGTGAATGTTCACGACGGACAAGTAAACGCACCCAGGGTTCGCCATCGTGGTAATCACTCGGGACCCCAAAACAGTGAGTATTAGTCCAATAAACGGGCCGAACCGTCCCAAACTGCGAGTCTGACGACCAACACGTAAGCACACCTTGGGGTTCAACAACAATGGAAATCGCTTTGGGACCCCAAAGCGGTGAGAAATAGTCCATGAAAGAACCCAGAATCGGACAAACCTCGATTATTGATGAGCGATACATAAACATACCTCGGGGTTCATCAATCGTGGAAATCACTCGGGGTCCCCAATCAGTGAGCAATAGTCCACGAAACAGGCCAGAATCGCCAAAACTATGAGTGTTGACGACAGACACGTAAATGCACCCCGGGGATCACAAATCGTGGAAATCGCTCCGCTACCCCAAAACGGTGAGCAATAGTGCCTGAAACGGACCAGAAACGGCCAAAATTGCGAGTGTTGACGATGGATACGTAAACGCACCCCGGGGTTCGTCAATCGTGGAAATCACTCCGGGACCCCAAAACAATGAGTAGTAGTCCAAGAAACGGGCCAGAACCGTCCCAAACTGCGAGTCCCGACGACCAACACGTAAGCACACCTTGGGGTTCAACAACCATGGAAATCGCTTTGGGACCCCAAAACCGTGAGAAATAGTCCATGAAAGAACCCAAAATCGGACAAACCTATGATTATTGATGAACGATACATAAACATACCTCGGGGTTCATCAATCGTGGAAATCACTCAGGGACCCCAAATCAGTGAGTAATAGTCCACGAAACGGGCCAGAATCGGCCAAAACTGTGAGTGTTGATGACCGACACGTAAGCGCACCCCGGGGATTGTCAATCGTGGAAATCGCTCTAGGACCCCAAAACAGTGAGTAATAGTGCACGGACATACCAGAATCGGATAAAACGGAGAGTGTTGACGACGGACACGTAAACGCACCCCGGGGTTCGTCTTCGTGGAAATCACTTCTGAACCCGAAAACAGTGAATAATACTCAAAGAAACTGGCCAGAACCGGCCCAAACTGCGAGTCCTGACGATCAACATGTAAGGACATCTTAGGGTTCAACAACCATGGAAATCGCTTTGGGACCCCAAAACGATGAGTAATAGTCCATGAAAGACCCCAGATTCGGACAAACCTAGGATTATTGATGAACGAGACATAAACGAACCCCGAGGTTCGTCAATCATGGAAATCGCTCACGGACCCCAAATCAGTGACTAACAGTCCACGAAATGGGCAGAACCGGCCAAATCAGGGAGTGTTGATGACGACACGTAAACGCACCCCAGGGATCGTCAATCGTGGAAATCGCTCTGGGACCCCAAAATGGTGAGCAATACTGCATGAAACGGACCACAATTGGCCAAAATTGCGAGTGTTCACGACAGACAAGTAAACGCACTCCGGGGTTCGTCATCGTGGTGATCACTCCGGGACCACAAAACAGTGAGTATTAGTCCAAGAAACGTGCCAGAACCGTCCCAAACTGCGAGTCCTGATGACCAACACGTAAGCACGCCTTGGGGTTCCACAACCCTGGAAATCGCTTTGGGACCCCAAAACGGTGAGAAATAGTCCAAGAATGAACCCGGAATCGGACAAACCTACGATTATTGATGAACGATACATAAACATACCTCGGGGTTCATCAATCGTGGAAATCACTCAGGGACACCAAATCAGTGAGAAATAGTCCACAAAACGGGCCAGAATCGGCGAAAACTGTGAGTGTTGATGAACGACATGTAAGCGCACCCCGGTGATCGAAAATCATGCAAATCGCACCGCGACCCCAAAACGGTGAGCAATGGTGCCTGAAACGGACCATAATCGGCCAAAATTGCGAGTGTTGACGATGGACACGTAAACGCACCCCGGGGTTCGTCAATCGTGGAAATCACTCTGGGACCCCAAAACTATGAGTAGTAGTCCAAGAAACGGGCCAGAACCGTCCCAAACTGCGAGTCCTGACGACCAACACGTAAGCACACCTTGGGGTTCAACAACCATGGAAATCGCTTTGGGACCCCAAAACTGTGAGCAATAGTGCCTGAAACGGACCAGAATCGGCCAAAATTGCGTGTGTTGACGATGGACACGTAAACGCACCCCGGGGTTCGTCAATCGTGGAAATCACTCCGGGACCCCAAAACAATGAGTAATAGTCCAAGAAACGGGCCAGAACCATCCCAAACTGCGAGTCCTGACGACCAACACATAAGCACACCTTTGGGTTCAACAACCATGGAAATCGCTTTGGGACCCCAAAACGGTGAGAAATAGTCCATGAAAGAACCCAGAATCGGACAAACCTACGATTATTGATGAACGATACATAAACATACCTAGGGGTTCATCAATCGTGGAAATCACTCAGGGACCCCAAATCAGTGAGTAATAGTCCAAGAAACGGGCCAGAACCGGCCCAAACTGCGAGTCCTGACGACCAACACGTAAGCACACCTAAGGGTTCAACAACCATGGAAATCGCTTTGGGACCGCAAAACGGTGAGTAATAGTCCATGAAAGAGCCCAGAGGATTATTGATGAATCAGACATAAACGCACCCGAGGTTGGTCAATCATGGAAATCGCTCACGGAGCCCAAATCAGTGAGTGATAGTCCACGAAACGGGCCAGAATCGGCCAAAATTGTGAGTGCTGATGACCGACACGTAAACGCACCCTGGGGATCGTCGATCGTGGAAATCGCTCTAGGACCCCAAAACGGTGAGCAATACTGCATGAACCAGACCACAATGGTCCAAAATTGTGAATGTTCACGACGGACAAGTAAACGCACCCCAGGGTTCGTCATCGTGGTAATCACTCTGGGACCCCAAAACAGTGAGTATTAGTCCAATAAACGGGCCAGAACCGTCCCAAACTGCGAGTCCTGACGACCAACACGTAAGCACACCTTGGGGTTCAACAACAATGGAAATCGCTTTGGGACCCCAAAACGGTGAGAAATAGTCCATGAAAGAACCCAGAATCGGACAAACCTACGATTATTGATGAACGATACATAAACATACCTCGGGGTTCATCAATCGTGGAAATCACTCAGGGTCCCCGAATCAGTGAGCAATAGTCCACGAAACAGGCCAGAATCGGCCAAAACTATGAGTGTTGACGACAGACACGTAAATGCACCCCGGGGATCACAAATCGTGGAAATCGCTCCGCTACCCCAAAACGGTGAGCAATAGTGCCTGAAACGGACCAGAAACGGCCAAAATTGCGAGTGTTGACGATGGATACGTAAACGCACCCCGGGGTTCGTCAATCGTGGAAATCACTCCGGGACCCCAAAACAATGAGTAGTAGTCCAAGAAACGGGCCAGAACCGTCCCAAACTGCGAGTCCCGACGACCAACACGTAAGCACACCTTGGGGTTCAACAACCATGGAAATCGCTTTGGGACCCCAAAACCGTGAGAAATAGTCCATGAAAGAACCCAAAATCGGACAAACCTATGATTATTGATGAACGATACATAAACATACCTCGGGGTTCATCAATCGTGGAAATCACTCAGGGACCCCAAATCAGTGAGTAATAGTCCACGAAACGGGCCAGAATCGGCCAAAACTGTGAGTGTTGATGACCGACACGTAAGCGCACCCCGGGGATTGTCAATCGTGGAAATCGCTCTAGGACCCCAAAACAGTGAGTAATAGTGCACGGACATACCAGAATCGGATAAAACGGAGAGTGTTGACGACGGACACGTAAACGCACCCCGGGGTTCGTCTTCGTGGAAATCACTTCTGGACCCGAAAACAGTGAGTAATACTCCAAGAAACTGGCCAGAACCGGCCCAAACTGCGAGTCCTGACGATCAACATGTAAGGACATCTTAGGGTTCAACAACCATGGAAATCGCTTTGGGGCCCCAAAACGATGAGTAATAGTCCATGAAAGACCCCAGATTCGGACAAACCTAGGATTATTGATGAACGAGACATAAACGAACCCCGAGGTTCGTCAATCATGGAAATCGCTCACGGACCCCAAATCAGTTACTGACAGTCCACGAAATGGGCAGAACCGGCCAAAACAGGGAGTGTTGATGACCGACACGTAAACGCACCCCTGTGGATCGTCAATCGTGGAAATCGCTCTGGGACCCCAAAATGGTGAGCAATACTGCATGAAACGGACCACAATTGGCCAAAATTGCGAGTGTTCACGACAGACAAGTAAACGCACTCCGGGGTTCGTCATCGTGGTAATCACTCCGGGACCCCAAAACAGTGAGTAGTAGTCCAAGAAACGTGCCAGAACCGTCCCAAACTGCGAGTCCTGACGACCAAAACGTAAGCATGCCTTGGGGTTCAACAACCCTGGAAATCGCTTTGGGACCCCAAAACGGTGAGAAATAGTCCAAGAATGAACCCGGAATTGGACAAACCTACGATTATTGATGAACGATACATAAACATACCTCGGGGTTCATCAATCGTGGAAATCACTCAGGGACCCCAAATCAGTGAGAAATAGTCCACAAAACGGGCCAGAATCGGCCAAAACTGTGAGTGTTGATGAACGACACGTAAGCGCACCCCGGGGATCGAAAATCATGGAAATCGCTCCGCGACCCCAAAACGGTGAGCAATGGTGCCTGAAACGGACCAGAATCGGCCAAAATTGCGAGTGTTGACGATGGACACGTAAACGCACACCGAGGTTCGTCAATCGTGGAAATCACTCCGGGACCCCAAAACAATGAGTAGTAGTCCAAGAAACGGGCCAGAACCGTCCCAAACAGCGAGTCCTTACGACCAACACATAAGCACACCTTGGGGTTCAACAACCATGGAAATCGCTTTGGGACCCCAAAACTGTGAGCAACTGCCTGAAACGGACCAGAATCGGCCAAAATTGCGAGTGTTGACGATGGACACGTAAACGCACCCCGGGGTTCGTCAATCATGGAAATCACTCCGGGACCCCAAAACAATGAGTAGTAGTCCAAGAAACGGGCCAGAACCGTCCCAAACTGCGAGTCCTGACGACCAACACGTAAGCACACCTTGGGGTTCAACAACCATGGAAATCGCTTTGGGACCCCAAAATGGTGAGAAATAGTCCATGAAAGAACCCAAAATCGGACAAACCTACGATTATTGATGAACGATACATAAAAATACCTAGGGGTTCATCAATCGTGGAAATCACTCAGGGACCCCAAATCAGTGAGTAATAGTCCAAGAAACGGGCCAGAACCGGCCCAAACTGCGAGTCCTGGCGACCAACACGTAAGCACACCTAATGGTTCAACAACCATGGAAATCGCTTTGGGACCGCAAAACGGTGAGTAATAGTCCATGAAAGAGCCCAGAGGATTATTGATGAATGAGACATAAACGCACCCGAGGTTGGTCAATCATGGAAATCGCTCACGGAGCCCAAATCAGTGAGTGATAGTCCACGAAACGGGCCAGAATCGGCCAAAATTGTGAGTGCTGATGACCGACACGTAAACGCACCCTGGGGATCGTCAATCGTGGAAATCGCTCTAGGACCCCAAAACGGTGAGCAATACTGCATGAACCAGACCACAATGGTCCAAAATTGTGAATGTTCACGACGGACAAGTAAACGCACACCAGGGTTCGTCATCGTGGTAATCACCCTGGGACCCCAAAACAGTGAGTATTAGTCCAAGAAACGGGCCAGAACCGTCCCAAACTGCGAGTCCTGACGACCAACACGTAAGCACACCTTGGGGTTCAACAACAATGGAAATCGCTTTGGGACCCCAAAACGGTGAGAAATAGTCCATGAAAGAACCCAGAATCGGACAAACCTCGATTATTGATGAGCGATACATAAACATACCTCGGGGTTCATCAATCGTGGAAATCACTCAGGTCCCCAAATCAGTGAGCAATAGTCCATGAAACAGGCCAGAATCGGCCAAAACTATGAGTGTTGACGACAGACACGTAAATGCACCCCGGGGATCACAAATCGTGGAAATCGCTCCGCTACCCCAAAACGATGAGCAATAGTGCCTGAAACGGACCAGAAACGACCAAAATTGCGAGTGTTGACGATGGATACGTAAACGCACCCCGGGGTTCGTCAATCGTGGAAATCACTCCGGGACCCCAAAACAATGAGTAGTAGTCCAAGAAACGGGCCAGAACCGTCCCAAACTGCGAGTCCCGACGACCAACACGTAAGAACACCTTGGGGTTCAACAACCATGGAAATCGCTTTGGGACCACAAAACCGTGAGAAATAGTCCATGAAAGAACCCAGAATCGGACAAACCTATGATTATTGATGAACGATACATAAACATACCTCGGGGTTCATCAATCGTGGAAATCACTCAGGGACCCCAAATCAGTGGGTAATAGTCCACGAAACGGGCCAGAACCGGCCAAAACTGTGAGTGTTGATGACCGACACGTAAGCGCACCCCGGGGATCGTCAATCGTGGAAATCGCTCTGGGACCCCAAAACAGTGAGTAATAGTGCATGAACATACCAGAATCGGATAAAACGGCGAGTGTTGACGACGGACACGTAAACGCACCCCGGGGTTCGTCTTCGTGGAAATCACTTCTGGACCCGAAAACAGTGAGTAATAATCCAAGAAACTGGCCAAAACCGGCCCAAACTGCGAATCCTGACGATCAACATGTAAGGACACCTTAGGGTTCAACAACCATGGAAATCGCTTTGGGACCCCAAAATGATGAGTAATAGTCCATGAAAGACCCTAGATTCGGACAAACCTAGGATTATTGATGAATGAGACACAAACGTACCCCGAGGTTCGTCAATCATGGAAATCGCTCACGGACCCCTAATCAGTGACTGACAGTCCACGAAATGGGCAGAACCGGCCAAAACAGGGAGTGTTGATGACCGACACGTAAACGCACCCTAGGGATCGTCAATCGTGGAAATCGCTCTGGGACCCCAAAATGGTGAGCAATACTGCATGAAACGGACCACAATTGGCCAAAATTGCGAGTGTTCACGACAGACAAGTAAACGCACTCCGGGGTTCGTCGTCGTGGTAATCACTCCGGGACCCCAAAACAGTGAGTAGTAGTCCAAGAAACGTGCCAGAACCGTCCCAAACTGCGAGTCCTGACGACCAACACGTAAGCACGCCTTGGGGTTCAACAACCCTGGAAATCGCTTTGGGACCCCAAAACGGTGAGAAATAGTCCAAGAAAGAACCCGGAATCTGACAAACCTACGATTATTTATGAACGATACATAAACATACCTCGGGGTTCATCAATCGTGGCAATCACTCAGGGACCCCAAATCAGTGAGTAATAGTCCACAAAACGGGCCAGAATCGGCCAAAACTGTGATTGTTGATGAACGACACGTAAGCGCACCCCGGGGATCGTCAATCGTGGAAATCGCATTGGGACCCCAAAACAGTGAGTAAAAGTGCATGAAACAGACCAGAATCGGATAAAATTGCGAGTGTTGACGACAGACATGTAAACGCACCCCGGGGTTCGTCTTTGTGGAAATCACTTCTGGACCTGAAAACACTGAGTAATAGTCCAAGAAATGGGCCAGAGCTGGCCCAAACTGCGAGTCCTGACGACCAACACGTAAGCACACCTTAGGGTTCAACAACCATGGAAATCGCTTTGGGACCCGAAAACGGTGAGTAATACTCCATGAAAGAGCCCAGATTCTGACAACCCTAGGATTATTGATGAACGAGACATAAACGCACCCCGAGGTTCGTCAATCATCGAAATCGCTCACGGACCCCAAATCAGTGAGTGATAGTCCACAAAACGGGCCAGAATCAGCCAAAACTGTGAGTGTTGATAACCGACACGTAAACGCACCCCGGGGATCGTCAATCGTGGAAATCGCTCTGGGACCCCAAAACGGTGAGCAATACAGCATGAAGCGGACCACAATTGGCCAAAATTGCGAGTGTTCACGACGGACAAATAAACGCACCCTGGGGTTTGTCATCGTGGTAATCACTCTGGGACCCCAAAACAGTGAGTAGTAGTCAAAGAAACGGGCCAGAACCGACCCAAACAGCAGGTCCTGACGACCAACACGTAAGCACACCTTGGGGTTCAACAACCATGAAATCGCTTTGGGACCCCAAAACGGTGAGCAATAGTCCATGAAAAAGCCCAGAATCGGACAAACCTAGGATTATTGATGAACGTGACATAAACATACCCCGGGGTTCGTAAATCATGGAAATCGCTCGCGGACCCCAAATCAGTGAGTAATAGTCCACGAAACGGGTCAGAATCGGCCAAACCTAGGAGTGTTGATGACCGACACGTAAACGCACCCCGGGGATCGCAAATCGTGGAAATCGCTCTACGACCCCAAAACGATGAGCAATAGTGCATGAAACACACCAGAATCGGTAAAATTGCGAGTGTTGATGATGGACACGTAAACGCACCCCGGGGTTTGTCAATCATGGAAATCACTCTGAGACCCCAAAACAGTGAGTAGTAGTCCAACAAACGGGCCAGAACTGTCCCAAACTGCGAATCCTGACGACCAACACATAAGCACACCTTGGGGGTTCAACAACCATGGAAATCGCTTTGGGACCCCAAAACAATGAGTAATAGTCCATAAAAGAGCCCAGATTCGGACAAACCTAGGATTATTGATGAACGAGACATAAACGAACCCCGAGGTTCGTCAATCATGGAAATCGCTCACGGACCCCAAATCAGTGAGTAATAGTCCACGAAATGGGCCAGAACCGGCCAAAACTAGGAGTGTTGATGACCGACACGGAAACGCACCTCGGGGATCGTCAATCGTGGAAATCGCTCTGGGACCCCAAAACGGTGAGCAATACTGCATGAAGCGGACCACAATTGGCCAAAATTGCGAGTGTTCACGACGGACACGTAAACGCACCCCGGGGATCGTCAATCGTGGAAATCGCTCCGTGACCCCAAAACAGTGAGTAGTAGTCCAAGAAACGGGCCAGAACCGTCCCAAACTGTGAGTCCTGACGACCAACACGTAAGAACGCCTTGGGGTTCAACAACCATGGAAATCGCTTTGGGACCCCAAAACGGTGAGAAATAGTCCTTGAAAGAACCCGGAATCGGACAAACCTACGATTATTGATGACAGATACATAAACATACCTCGGGGTTCATCAATCGTGGAAATCACTCACGGACCCCAAATCATTGAGTAATAGTCCACGAAACGGGCCAGTCGGCCAAAACTGTGAGTGTTGATGAACGACACGTAAGCGCACCCCGGGGATCGTCAATCGTGGAAATCGCTTTGGGACCCCAAAACAGTGAGTAAAAGTGCATGAAACAGACCAGAATCGGACACGTAAACGCACCCCGGGGTTCGTCTTTGTGGAAATCACTTCTGGACCCGAAAACAGTGAGTAATAGTCCAAGAAACGGGCCAGAGCCGGCCCAAACTGCGAGTCCTGATGACCAACACGTAAGCACACCTTAGGGTTCACCAACCATGGAAATCGCTTTGGGACCCCAAAACGGTGAGTAATAGTCCATGAAAGAGCCAAGATTCTGACAAACCTAGGATTATTGATGAACGAGACATAAACGCACCCCGAAGTTCGTCAATCATCGAAATCGCTCACGGACCCCAAATCAGTGAGTGATAGTCCACAAAACGGGCCGGAATCGGCCAAAACTGTGAGTGTTGATGACCGACACGTAAACGCACCCCGGGGATCGTCAATCGTGGAAATCGCTCTGGGACCCCAAAACGGTGAGCAATACTACATGAAGCGGACCACAATTGGCCAAAATTGCGAGTGTTCACGACGGACAAGTAAACGCACCTTGGGGTTTGTCATCGTGCTAACCACTCTGGGACCCCAAAACAGTGAGTAGTAGTCCAAGAAACGCGCCAGAACCGACCCAAACTGCAGGTCCTGACGACCAACACGTAACCCACACCTTGGGGTTCAACAACCATGAAATCGATTTGGGACCCCAAAACGGTGAGCAATAGTCCATGAAAGAGCCCAGAATCGGACAAACCTAGGATTATTGATGAACGAGACATAAACATAACCCGGGATTCGTAAATCATGGAAATCGCTCACGGACCCCAAATCAGTGAGTAATAGTCCATGAAACAGGCCAGAATCGGCCAAACCTGGGAGTGTTGATGACCGACACGTAAACGCAACCCGGGGATCGCAAATCGTGGAAACCGCTCTGCGACCCCAAAACGGTGAGCAATAGTGCATGAAACCTGGGAGTGTTGATGATGGACATGTAAACGCACCCCGAGGTTTGTCAATCATGGAAATCACTCCGAGACCCCAAAACAGTGAGTTGTAGTCCAAGAAACGGGCCAGAACCGGCCAAAACTGGGGGTCCTGACGACCAACACGTAAGCACACTTTAGGGTTCAACAACCATGGAAATTACTTTGGGACCCCAAAACGGTGAGTAATAGTCCATGAAAGAGCCCTGAATCGGACAAACCTAGGATTATTGATGAACAAGACATAAACACACCCCGGGGTTGGTCAATCATGGAAATCGCTCAGGGACCCCAAATCAGTGAGTGCTAGTCCACGAAACGGGCCAGAATCGGCCAAAATTGTGAGTGTTGATGACCGACACGTAAACGCACCCCGGGGACCGTCAATCGTGGAAATCGCTCTGGGACCCCAAAACGGTGAGCAATGCTGCATGAAACAGACCAGAATCGGCCAAAATTGCGAGTGTTGATGATAGACACGTAAACGCACCCCGGGGTTCATACATCGTGGAAATCACTCCAGGACCCCAAAACAGTGAGTAGTAGTCCAAGAAACGGGCCAGAACCGGCCGAAAGTGCGACTCCTGATGACCAACACGTAAGCACACCTTGGGGTTCAACAACCATGGAAATCGCTTCGGGACCCCAAAACGGTGAGTAATAGTCCATGAAAGAGCCCAGAATCGGGCAAACCTACGATTATTGATGAACGATACATAAACGCACCCCGGGGGTCGTCAACCGTGGAAATCGCTCTGGGACCCCAAAACGGTGAGTAATAGTGCATGAAACGGACAACAATCGGCCAAAATTGTGAGTGTTGACGACAGACACGTAAACACACCTAGGGTTCGTCAATCGTGGAAATCACTCCGGGACCCCAAAACAATGAGTAATAGTACATGAAACGGGCCAGAACCGGCCCAAACTGACGACCAACACGAAAGCACACCTTCGGGTTCAACAACCATGGAAATCGCTTTGGGACCCCAAAACGGTGAGTAATAGTCCATGAAAGAGCCCAGAATCGGACAAACCTATGATTATTGATGAACGATACATGCACCCCGGGGGTCGTCAGTCGTGGAAATCGCTCAGGGACCCCAAATCAGTGAGTAATCGTCCATGAAACGGGCTAGAATCGGCCAAAACTGTGAGTGTTGATAACACACCCCGGGATCGTCCATTGTGGAAATCGCTCTGGGACCCGAAAATGGTGAGCAATAGTGCATGAAACGCACCACAATCGCCCAAATTGCGAGTGTTGACGACGGACACGTAAACGCACCCCAAAGTTTGCCAATCGTGGAAATCACTCCGGGACCCCAAAATAGTGAGTAGTAGTCCAAGAAATGGGCCAGAAACGGCCAAAACTGCGAAGCCTGACGACCAACATGTAAGCACAACTTGGGTTTAACAACCATGGAAATTGCTTTGGGACCCCAAAAGGGTGAGTGTCCATGGAAGAGACCAGATTCGGACAAACCAAGGATTATTGATGAATGAGACATAGACGCACCCCGGGATACGTCAATCATGCAAATCGCTCAGGGACCCCAAATCACTGAGTAATAGTCCATGAAACAGGACAGAATCAGCCAAAACTTTGAGTGTTGATGACCGATACGTAAATGCACCCGGGGATCGCCGATCGTGGAAATCGATCTGGGACCCCAAAACGGTGACTAAGTGCATGAAATGGCGAGATGTTGACGACGGACACGTAAACGCACCCCGGGGTTCGTCAATCATGGAAATCACTCTAGGACCCCAAAACAGTGCGTAGTAGTACAAGAAACGGGCCAGAACCGTCCCAAACTGCGAGTCCTGACGACCAACACGTAAGCACATCTGGGGGTTCAACAACCATGGAAATCGCTTTGGGACCCCAAAACGGTGAGTAATAGTCCATCAAATAGCCCAGAATCGGACAAACCTACAATTATTGATGAACGATACATAAACGCACCACGCGGTTCGTCAATCGTGGAATTCGCTCAGGGACCCCAAATCAGTGAGTAATAGTCCATGAAACGGGCCATAATCGGCCAAAACTGTGAGTTTTTATGACCGACATGTAAAGCACCCCGGGGATCGTCAATCATGGAAATCGCTCTGGGACACGAAAAGGGTGACTAATAGTGCATATACCGGACCGTAGTTGGCCAAAATTGCTAGTGTTGACGACGGACACGTAAACGCACCGCGGGGTTCGTCATCGTGGTAATCACTCTGGGACCCCTAACAGTGAGTAGTAGTCCTAGAAACGAGCGAGAACCGGCCCAAACTGCGAGTCCTGAGGACCAACACGTAAGCACACCTTGGGGTTCCAGAACGATGAAATCGCTTTGGGACCCCAAGACGGTGAGCAATAGTCCATGAAAAAGCCCAGAATCAGACAAACCTAGGATTATTGATTAACGAGACATAAACGTACCTTGGGGTTCGTCAATCATGGAATCGCTCAGGGACCCCAAATCAGTGAGTACTAGTCCATGAAGCGGGCCAAAATCAGCCAAAACTATGAGTGTTGATTACCGACACGTAAACGCAACCCGGGGATCGTCAATCGTGGAAATCGCTCTCGGACCCCAAAGCGGTGAGTAATATTGCATTAAACGGACCAGAATTAACCAAAATTGCGAGTGTTGACGACAGACACGTAAACGCACCATAGGGTTCATCATCGTGGAAATCACTCCGGGACCTGAAAGCAGTTGAGAACCATCCCAAACTGCGAGTCCACGCGACCAACACGTAAGCACATCTTGGGGTTCAACAACCATGGAAATCGCTTTGGGACCCAAAACGGTGAGTAATAGTCCATGAAAGAGCCCAAAATCAGACACACCTAGGATTATGGAACATAAACATACACCGGGGTTCATCAGTCGTGGAAATCGCTCAGGGACCCCAAATCAGTGAGTAATAGTCCACAAAACGGGCCAGAATCGGCCAAAACTGTGAGTGTTGATGAACGACACGTAAGCGCACCCCGGGTATCGTCAATCGTGGAAATCACTCTGGGACCCCAAAACTGTGAGTAATAGTGCATGAAACGGACAACAATCGGCCAAAACTCTGAATGTTGACGACAGACACGTAAGCACAACCCAGGGTTCGTCGATCGTCGAAATCACTCCGGGACCCCAAAACAATGAGTAATAGTCCAAGAAATGGGCCAGAACCGGCCCAAACAGCGAGCCCTGACAACCAACACGAAAATAGACCCTGGGGTTCAACAACCATGGAAATCGCTTTGGGACCACAAAACGGTGAGTAATATTCCATGAAAGAGCCCAGAATCGGACAAATCTTGGATTATTGATGAACGAGACATAAACGCACCCCAGGGTTCGTCAATCATGGAAATCGCTCAGGGACCCCAAATCAGTGAGTGATAGTCCACGAAACGGGCCAGAATCGGCCAAAATTGTGAGTGTTGATAACCGACACGTAAACGGACCTCGGGGATCGTCAATCATGGATATCGCTTTGGGACCCCAAAACGGTGAGTAATTGTGCATGAAACGGACCAGAATCAGCCATCATTGCGAGTGTTGACGACGGACACTGAAACGCTCTCCAGGGTTCGTCATCGTGGAAATCACTCCAGGACCCCCAAATAGTGAGCAGTAGTCCAAGTAACGGGCCAGAACCGGCCCAAACTGCGACTCCCGATGACCAACACATAAGCATGCCTTGGGGTTCAACAACCATGGAAATCGCTTTGGGACCCCAAAACGGTGAGTAATCATGCATGAAGGAGCCCAGATTTGGAGAAACCTAGGATTATTCATGAACGAGGCATAAAGGCACCCCGGGGTTCGTCAATCATGGAAAACGCTCGGGGACCCCAAATCAGTGAGTAATTGTCCACGAAACGGGCCAGAATCGGCCATAATTGTGAGTGTTGATAACCGACATGTAAACGCACCCCGGGGATCATCAATCGTGGAAATCGACCTATGACCACAAAACGATGAGTAATAGTGCATGAAACGGACCAGAATCGGCCAAAATTGCGAGTGTTGTCGACGGACACGTAAACGCACCCCAAGGTTCGTCAATCATGGAAATCACTCTGGGACCCCAAAAACAGTGAGCAGTAGTCCAAGAAACAGGCTAGAACCGGACCAAACTGCGAGCCCTAACGACCAACACATAAGCACTCCTTGGTGTTCAAGAACCATGGAAATTGCTTTGGGACCCCAAAACGGTGAGTTATAGTCCATGAAACAGCCCAGAATCGGACAAACCTACGATTACCGATGAACGATACATAAGCGCACCCAAGGGTTCGCAATCATGGAAATCGCTCAGGGACCCCAAATCAGTGAGTAATAGTCCATGAAATGGGCCAGAATCGGCCAAACTGTGAGTGCTGATAACCGACCCATAAAGGCAGCCAAGGGATCGTCAATCGTGGATATTGATCTGGGACCCCAAAACGGTGAGTAATACTGCATGAAACAGACCAGAATCGACCATAATTGCGAGTGTTGACGACGGACACGGAAACACACTCCAGGGTTTTTTATCGTGGTAATCACTCCAGGACCTCAAAACAGTGAGTAGTAGTCCAAGTAACGGGCCAGAACCGGCCCTAACTGCGACTCCTGATGACCAACACGTAAGCACGCCTTGGGGTTCAACAACCATGGAAATCGCTTTGGGACCCCAAAACGGTGAGTAATAGTGCATGAAGGAGCCCAGATTGGGGAAACCTAGGATTATTGATGAACGAGACATAAAGCACTCCAGGGTTCGTTAATCATGGCAATCCCTCAGGGACCCCAAATTACTGAGTAATAGTCCATGAAACGGGCCAGAATCTGCTAAAACTATGAGTGTTGATAACCGACATGTAAACGCACCCTGGGGATCGACAATCATGGAAATCGACCTAGGACCACAAAATGATGAGTAATACTGCATGAAATACACCAGAATCGGCCAAAATTGCGAGTGTTGTCGACGGACACGTAAATGCACCCCAGGGTTCGTCAATCGTGGAAATTACTACACCACCCCAAAACAGTGAGTAGTAGTCCAAGAAACGGGCTAGAACCAGCCCAAATTGCGAGCCCTGACGACCAACACGTAAGCACACACTGGGGTTCAACAACCATGGAAATCGCTTTGGGACCCCAAAACGGTGAGTTATAGTCCATAAAACAGCCCAGAATCGGACAAACCTATGATTATTGATGAACGATACATAAGCGCACCCTAGGGTTCGCCAATCATGGAAATCACTCAGGGACCCCAAATCAGTGAGTAATAGTCCACGAAACGGGCCAGAATAGGCCAAAACTGTGAGTGTTGATAACCGACACGTAAACGCACCCCGAGGATCGTCAATTGTGGAAATCACGATGGGACACGAAAACGGTGAGCAATAGTGCATGAAACGGACCACAATCACCCAAAATTGCGAGCGTTGACGACGGACACGTAGACGCACCCCGGGGTTCGTCAATCGTGGAAATCACTCCGGGAGCCCAAAGCAGTGAGTAGTAGTCCAAGAAACGGGCCAGAACCGACCCAAACTGAACTCCTGACGACCAACACGTAAGCACACCTTGGGGTTCAACAACCATGGAAATCGCTTTGGTACCCCAAAACGGTGAGTAATAGTCCATGAATAAGCCCAGAATCAGACAAACCTAGGATTATTGATGAATAATACACAAACACACCCCGGGGTTCGTCAATCAGGGAAATCGCTCAGGGACCCATATCAGTGAGTAATAGTCCACGAAACGGGCCAGAATCGGCGAAAACTATGAGTGTTGATAACCGACATGTAGATGCACCCCGGGGATCGCCAATCGTGGAAATCGCTCTGGGACCACAAAACGGTGAGTAATAGTGCATGAAATGGACGAGAATCAGCCAAAACTGGGAGAGTTGACGACAGAAACGTAAACGCACACCAGGGTTCGTCATGCTGGTAATCACTCCGGGACCCCAAAACAGTGAGTAATAGTCCAAAAAACGGGCCAGAACCGGCCCAAACTGCGAGTCCTAACAACCAACACGTATGCACACCTTTGGGTTCAACTACCATGGAAATCTCTTTGGGACCTCAAAACGATGAGTAATAATCCATGAAAGAGCCCAGAATTGGACAAACCTAGGATTATTGAATATGAACATACCCCGGGGTTCATCAATCATGGAAATCGCTGAGGGACCCCAAATCAGTGAGTAATTGTCCAGGAAACGGGCCAAAATCGGCCAAAACTATGAGTGTTCATGACCGACATGTAAACACTCGGCCAAAAGTGCGAGTGTTGACGGACAACAATCGGCCACACGTAAACACAACCCAGGGTTCCGCCAATCGTGGAAATCACTCCGGGACCCCAAAATAGTGAGTAATAGTCCAAGAAACAGGCCAGAACCGGCCCAAACTGCGAGCCCTAACGACCAACACGAAAGCACATCTTGGGGTTCAACAACCATGGAAATCACTTTGGGACCCCAAAACGGTGTGTAATAGTCCATGAAAGAGCCCAGAATCGGACATACCTAGGATTATTGATGAACGAGACATAAACGCACCCCGGGGTTCGTCAATCATGGGAATCGCTCAGGGACCCCAAATCAGTGAGTGATAGTCCACGAAATGGGCCATAATCGGCCAAAACTATGAGTGTTGATAACCAACATGTAAACGCGGGCCGGGGATCGTCAATCGTGGATATCGCTCTAGGACTCCAAAACGGTGAGTAATAGTTCATGAAACGGACCAGAATCGGCCAAAATTGCGAGTGTTGACGACGGACAAGGAAACACACTCTAGGGTTCGTCATCGTGGAAATCACTCCAGGACCCCAAAACAGTGAGTAGTAGTCCAAGAAACAGGCCAGAACCGCCCCAAACTATGACTCCTGATGACCAACACGTAAGCACACCTTGGGGTTCAACAACCATGGAAATCGCTTTGGGACCCCAAAATGGTGAGTAATAGTGGATGAAGGAGCCAAGATTCAGTGAACCTATGATAATTGATGAAGAGACATAAACGCACCCCGAGGTTCGTCAATCATGGAAATCACTCAGGGACCCCAAATCAGTGAGTAATAGTCCAAGAAACAGGCCAGAACCGGCCCAAACTGCGAGCCCTAACGACCAACACGAAACGGGCCAGACTCGGCCAAAACAATGAGTGTTGATAACCGACATGTAACGCACCCCGGGGATCGTCAATCGCGGAAATTGACGTAGGATCACAAAACGATGAGTAATAGTGCATGAAATGGACCAGAATCGCCCAAAATTGCAAGTGTTGTCGACGGACCCGTAAACGCACCCCAGGGTTCGTCACTCGTGGATATCCCTCAGGGAACCCCAAAACAGTGAGTAGTAGTCCAAGAAAATGGCTAGAACCGGCCCAAACTGCGAGCCCTGACGACCAATACGTAAGCACAACTTGGGGTTCAACAACCATGGAAATTGCTTTGGGACCCCAAAATGGTGAGTAATAGTCCATGAAACAGCCACGAATCGGATAAACCTTAAACATGGAAATCGCTCAGGGACCCCAAATCAGTGAGTAATAGTCCACGAAACGGGCCAGAATCGGCCAGAACTATGAGTGTTAATAACCGACATGTAAACGCACCCCGGGGATTGTCAATCGTGGAAATCGCTCTGGGACCCCAAAACGGTGAGTGGTAGTGCATGAAACGGACCAGAATCGGCCAAAACTGTGAGTGTTCATGACCGCCATGTAAACGCACCCCGGGTATCGTCAATCATGGAAATCGCTCTACGACCCCAAAACTGTGTGTAATAGTGTGTGAAACGGACAACAATTTGCCAAAATTGCGAGTGTTGAAGACAGACACGTAAACACAACCCAGGGTTCATCAATCGTTGAAATCACTCCGGGACCCCCAAACTAGTGAGTAATAGTCCAAGAAACAGGCCAGAACTGGCTCAAACTGCGAGCCCTAACGACCAACACGAAAGCATATCTTGGGGTTCAACAACCATGGAAATCACTTTGGGACCACAAAACGATGAGT
The DNA here is from genome assembly GCA_021605205.1 of Aegilops longissima. Taxonomy (NCBI): domain Eukaryota; kingdom Viridiplantae; phylum Streptophyta; class Magnoliopsida; order Poales; family Poaceae; genus Aegilops; species Aegilops longissima. The sequence continues at coordinate 431,450 of CM038676.1, read as the reverse complement.
AATAGTCCATGAAAGAGCCCAGAATCGGACATACCTAGGATTATTGATGAACGAGACATAAACGCACCCCGGGGTTCGTCAATCATGGGAATCGCTCAGGGACCCTAAATCAGTGAGTGATAGTCCATGAAATGGGCCATAATCGGCCAAAACTATGAGTGTTGATAACCGACATGTAAACGCGGCCCGGGCATCGTCAATTGTGGATATCGCTCTGGGAGTCCAAAACAGTGAGTAATAGTTCATGAAACGGACCAGAATCGGCCAAAATTACGAGTGTTGACAACGGGCACGAAAACACACTCCAGGGTTCGTCATCGTGGAAATCACTCCAAGACCCCAAAACAGTGAGTAGTAGTCCAAGAAACGGGCCAGAACAGCCCCAAACTGCGACTCCTGATGACCAACACGTAAGCACACCTTGGGGTTCAACAACCATGGAAATCGCTTTGGGACCCCAAAACGGTGAGTAATAGTGCATGAAAGAGCCAAGATTCAGAGAAACCTATGATAATTGATGAAGAAACATAAATGCACCCTGATGTTCGTCAATCATGGAAATCGCTTAGGGAATCCAAATCAGTGAGTAATAGTCCACGAAACGGGCCAGAATCGGCCAAAACTATGACTGTTGATAACTGACATGTAAACGCACCCCAGGGATTGTTAATCGCGAAAATCGACCTAGGATCACAAAACGATGAATAATAGTGCATGAAACGGACCAGAATCGGCCAAAATAGCGAGTGTTGTCGACGGACACGTAAACGCACCCCAGGGTTCGTCAATCGTGGATATCACTCCAGGAACCCAAAACAGTGAGTAGTAGTCCAAGAAACTGGCCAGAACCGGCCCAAACTGCGAGCCCTGTCGACTAATACGTAAGCACACCTTGGGGTTAAACAACCATGAAAATTGCTTTGGGATCCCAAAATGGTGAGTAATAGTCCATGAAACAGCCCAGAATTGGACAAACCTTAAACATGGAAATCGCTCAGGGACCCCAAATCAGTGAGTAATAGTCCAAGAAACGGGGAAGAATCGGCCAAGACTGTGAGTGTTGATAACCGACACGTAAACGCACCCCGGGGATCGTCAATTGTGGAAATCGCTCTGGGACCCGAAAACGGTGAGCAATAGTGCATGAAACGGACCACAATCGCCCAAAATTGCGAGCGTTCACGACGGACACGTAGACACACCCCGGGGTTTGTCAATCATGAAATCACTCCTGGACCCCAAAATGGAGAGTAGTAGTCCAAGAAACGGGCCAGAACCGGCCCAAACTGCGAATCCTGACCAACACGTAAGCACAACTTGGGGTTTAACAACCATGGAAATCCCTTTGGGATCCCAAAACGGTGAGTAATAGTCCATGAAAGAGCCCAGAATCAGACAAACCTAGGATTATTCATGAATAGTACACAAACACACCCGGGGGTTCGTCAATCATGGAAATCGCTCAGGGACCCCAAATCAGTGAGTAATAGTCCACAAAACGTTCCAGAATCGACCAAAACTATGAGTGTTGATAACGGACATGTAAACGCACCCCGGGGATTGTCAATCGTGGAAATCGCTCTAGGACCCCAAAACGCTGAGTAATAGTGTATGAAACGGACAACAATCGGCCAATATTGCGACTGTTGACGACAGACACGTAAACACAACCCAGCGTTCGTCAATCATGGAAATCACTCCAGGACCCCAAAATAGTGAGTAATAGTCCATGAAACAGGCCAGAACCGGCCCAAACTGCGAGCCCTAACGACCAACACGAAATCACATCTTGGGGTTCAACAACCATGGAAATCACTTTGTGACCCAAAACGGTGAGTAATAGTCCATGAAACGGACCAGAATCGGCCAAAATTGCGAGTGTTGACGACGGGCACGGAAACACACTCCAGGGTTCGTCATCGTGGAAATCACTCCAGGACCCCAAAACAGTGAGTAGTAGTCCAAGAAACGGGCCAGAACCGCCCCAAACTGCGACTCCTGATAACCAACATGTAAGCACACCATGGGGTTCAACAACCGTGGAAATCGCTTTGGGACCCAAAACGGTGAGTAATAGTGCATGAAAGAGCCAAGATTAGGAGAAACCTATGATAATTGATGAAGAGACATAAACGCACCCCGAGGTTCGTTAATCATGGAAATCACTCAGGGAATCCAAATAAGTGAGTAAAAGTCCACCGAACGGGCCAGAATCGGCCAAAACTATGATTGTTGATAACCGACATGTAAACGCACCCCGGGGATCGTCAATCGTGGAAATCGACCTAGGATCACAAAACGATGAGTAATAGTGCACGAAACGGACCAGAATCGGCCAAAATTGCGAGTGTTGTCGACGGACACGTAAACGCACCTAGGGCTGGGCATTCGGTATAAACCGAAAATTCGGTTTCAACTGTTCGGTTATTTCACAAATTCGGTTATCAAAACCAAAAATAAAAAATGATAGCTCAAAATAACTAACCGAAAATTCGGTTAACCAAATATTCAGTTTGGTTTCTCGGTTTACACCGAACAAACTTGCCTCAAGCATTTGTGCCAGCGGCACACTCTTCTAGCCAAGAAAATTTGCCTCGTGTGTTCGGCCAGGCGAGGTGGGACTAATGGAATAAGGTTTCTCTCGTTGTCTCTTCATATGCGAGCTAGCATGCATGCACGTGGTCGACCCATGGTCAAAGAAAGTTTGCATATTTTTAACAACATCCAAGTTTGCTAGTGGGCACCCACATGGGCTAGTGGCTGGCTGGCTTGGTCCAGTAGCAATGTCGAGGCCTTGCCCTACAAAAAAAGCAACATCGAGGCGAGAACGACAACGCCGTCGCTCCATGCAAGCCTTGCGTCTGTGTTCTGACTCTCTGTGTCTCACGTACACGTAGTGTTCGGTTTTGTTTCGGTTAACCACATTAGAAACCGAACCAACCAAACTTAGTTCGGTTAGTACAAGCAGAAACCGAAATTTCCTGTATTATTGATTAAAACCAAAATTTTGGTTTTTTCGGTTTCGGCTTTGGTCCGATGTTCGGTTTGTCAGTTTTTATGCCCACCCCTAAACGCACCCCGGGGTTCGTCAATCGTGGATATCACTCCGGGAACACAAAACAGTGAGTAGTAGTCCAAGAAACTGGCCAGAACCGGCCCAAACTGCGAGCCCTGTCGACTAATACGTAAGCACACCTTGGGGTTCAACAACCAAGGAAATTGCTTTGGGACCCCAAAACGGTGAGTAATAGTCCATGAAACAGCCCAGAATCGGACAAACCTTAAACATGGAAATCGCTCAGGGACCCCAAATCAGTGAGTAATAGTCCAAGAAACGGGCCAGAATCGGCCAAGACTGTGAGTGTTGATAATCAACATGTAAACGGACCCCGGGGATCAACAATTGTGGAAATCGCTCTGGGACCCGAAAACGGTGAGCAATAGTGCATGAAACGGACCACAATCGCCCAAAATTGCGAACGTTGACGACGGACACCTAAACACACCCCGGGGTTCGTCAATCATGAAGTCACTCTTGGACCCCAAAACAGAGAGTAGTAGTCCAAGAGACGGGCCAGAACCGGCCCAAACTGCGAATCCTGACCAACACGTAAACACATCTTGGGGTTCAACAACCATGGAAATCCCTTTGGGACCCCAAAACGGTGAGTAATAGTCCATGAAAGAGCCCAGAATCAGAAAAACCTAGGATTATTCATGAATAGTACACAAACACAGCCCGGGGTTCGTCAATCACGGAAATCGCTCAGGGACCCCAAGTCAGTGAGTAATACTCCACAAAACGTTCCAGAATCGATCAAAACTATGAGTGTTGATAACCGACATGTAAACGCACCCCGGGGATCGTCAATCGTGGAAATCGCTCTGGGACCCCAAAACGGTGGGTAGTAGTGCATGAAACGGACCAGAATCATCCAAAACTGTGAGTGTTCATGACCGACCTGTAAACACACCCCGGGTATCGTCAATCATGGAAATCGCTCTAGGACCCCAAAACGGTGAGTAATAATGTATGAAATGGACAACAATCGGCCAAAATTGCGAGTGTTGACGACAGACACGTAAACACAACCCAGGGTCCGTCAATCGTGGAAATAACTCCGACACCCCAAAATAGTGAGTAATAGTCCAAGAAACAGGCCAGAACTGGCCCAAACTGCGAGCCCTAACGACCAACACGAAAGCACATCTTGGGGTTCAACAACCATGGAAATCACTTTGGGACCCCAAAACGGTGAGTAATATTCCATGAAAGAGCCCAGAATCGGACATACCTAGGATTATTGATGAACGAGACATAAACGCACCCCGGGGTTCGTCAATCAGGGGAATCGCTCAGGGACCCCAAATCAGTGAGTGATAGTCAACGAAATGGGCCATAATCGGAAAAAACAGTGAGTCTTGATAACCGACATGTAAACGCGGCCCGGGGATCGTCAATCGCGGATATCGCTCTGGGACTCCAAAACGGTGAGTAATAGTTCATGAAACGGACCAGAATCGGCCAAAATTGCGAGTGTTGACGATGGACGAGGAAACACACTCCAGGGTTCGTCATCGTGGAAATCACTCCAGGACCCCAAAACAGTGAGTAGTAGTCCAAGAAACGGGCCAGAACCGCCCCAAACTGCGACTCCTGATGACCAACACGTAAGCACACCTTGGGCTTCAACAACCATGGAAATCGCTTTGGGACCCCAAAACGGTGAGTAATAGTGCATGAAGGAGCCAAGATTCAGTGAACATATGATAATTGATGAAGAGACATAAACGCACCCCGAGGTTCGTCAATCATGGAAATCAATCAGGGACCCCAAATCAGTGAGTAATAGTCCAAGAAACATGCCAGAACCGGCCCAAACTGCGAGCCCTAACGACCAACACGAAACGGGCCAGAATCAGCCAAAACTATGAGTGTTGATAACCGACATGTAACGCACCCCGGGGATCGTCAATCGCGGAAATCGACCTAGGATCACAAAACGATGAGTAATAGTGCATGAAATGGACCAGAATCGGCCAAAATTGCAAGTGTTGTCGACGGACACGTAAACGCACCCCAGGGTTCGTCACTCGTGGATATCACTCAGGGAACCCCAAAACAGTGAGTAGTAGTCCAAGAAAATGGCTAGAACCGGCCCAAACTGCGAGCCCTGATGACCAATACGTAAGCACACCTTGGGGTTCAACAACCATGGAAATTGCTTTGGGACCCCAAAACGGTGAGTAATAGTCCATGAAACAGCCACGAATCGGATAAACCTTAAACATGGAATTCGCTCAGGGACCCCAAATCAGTGAGTAATAGTCCACGAAACGGGCCAGAATCGGCCAAAACTGTGAGTGTTGATAACCGACACGTAAACGCACCCCGGGGATCGTCAATTGTGGAAATCGCTCTGGGACCCGAAAACGGTGAGCAATAGTGCATGAAACGGACCACAATCGCCCAAAATTACGAGCGTTGACGACGGACACGTAAACAAACCCCGGGGTTCGTCAATCGTGAAATCACTCCTGGACCCCAAAACAGAGAGTGGTAGTCCAAGAAAAAGTCCAGAACCGGCCCAAACTGAGACTCTTGACCAACACGTAAGCACACCTTGGGGTTCAACAACCATGGAAATCGCTTTGGGACCCCAAAACGGTGAGTAATAGACCATGAAAGAGGCCAGAATCAGACAAACCTAGGATTATTCATGAATAATACACAAACATACCCCGGGGTTCGTCAATCATGGAAATCGCTCAGGGACCCCAAATCAGTGAGTAATAGTCCAAAAAACGTTCCAGAATCGGCCAGAACTATGAGTGTTGATAACCGACATGTGAACACACCCCGGGGATCGTCAATCGTGGAAATCGCTCTGGGACCCCAAAACGGTGAGTGGTAGTGCATGAAACGGACCAGAATCGGCCAAAACTGTGAGTGTTCATGACCGCCATGTAAACGCACCCCGGGTATCGTCAATCATGGAAATCGCTCTACGACCCCAAAACTGTGTGTAATAGTGTGTGAAACGGACAACAATTGGCCAAAATTGCGAGTGTTGACGACAGACACATAAACACAACCCAGTGTTCGTCAATCGTTGAAATCACTCACGGACCCCAAACTAGTGAGTAATAGTCCAAGAAACAGGCCAGAACTGGCCCAAACTGCGAGCCCTAACGACAAACGCGAAAGCATATCTTGGGGTTCAACAACCATGGAAATCACTTTGGGACCACAAAACGGTGAGTAATAGTCCATGAAAGAGCCCGGAATCGGACATACCTAGGATTATTGATGAACGAGACATAAACGCACCCCGGGGTTCGTCAATCATGGGAATCGCTCAGGGACCCTAAATCAGTGAGTGATAGTCCATGAAATGGGCCATAATCGGCCAAAACTATGAGTGTTGATAACCGACATGTAAACGCGGCCCGGGCATCGTCAATTGTGGATATCGCTCTGGTAGTCCAAAACAGTGAGTGGTAGTCCAAGAAACGGGCCAGAACCGGCGCAAACTGCGACTCCTGATGACCAACACGTAAGCACGCCTTGGGGTTCAACAACCATGGAAATCGCTTTGGGACCCCAAAACGGTGAGTAATAGTGCATGAAGGAACCCAGATTTGGGGAAACCTAGGATTATTGATGAACGAGACATAAAGCACTCCAGGGTTCGTTAATCATGGCAATCCCTCAGGGACCCCAAATTACTGAGTAATAGTCCATGAAACGGGCCAGAATCTGCTAAAACTATGAGTGTTGATAACCGACATGTAAACGCACCCTGGGGATCGACAATCATGGAAATCGACCTAGGACCACAAAACGATGAGTAATACTGCATGAAATACACCAGAATCGGCCAAAATTGCGAGTGTTGTCGACGGACACGTAAATGCACCCCAGGGTTCGTCAATCGTGGAAATCACTACAGAACCCCAAAACAGTGAGTAGTAGTCCAAGAAACGGGCTAGAACCAGCCCAAATTGCGAGCCCTGACGACCAACACGTAAGCACACATTGGGGTTCAACAACCATGGAAATCGCTTTGGGACCCCAAAACAGTGAGTTATAGTCCATAAAACAGCCCAGAATCGGACAAACCTATGATTATTGATGAACGATACATAAGCGCACCCTAGGGTTCGCCAATCATGGAAATCACTCAGGGAACCCAAATCAGTGAGTAATAGTCCACGAAACGGGCCAGAATAGGCCAAAACTGTGAGTGTTGATAACCGACACGTAAACGCACCCCGAGGATCGTCAATTGTGGAAATCACGATGGGACACGAAAATGGTGAGCAATAGAGCATGAAACGGACCACAATCACCCAAAATTGCGAGCCTTGACGACGGACACGTAAACGCACCCTAGGGTTCGTCAATCGTGGAAATCACTCCGGGAGCCCAAAGCAGTGAGTAGTAGTCCAAGAAACGGGCCAGAACCGGCCCAAACTGAACTCCTGACGACCAACACGTAAGCACACCTTGGGGTTCAACAACCATGGAAATCGCTTTGGTACCCCAAAACGGTGAGTAATAGTCCATGAATGAGCCCAGAATCAGACAAACCTAGGATTATTGATGAATAATACACAAACACACCCCGGGGTTCGTCAATCATGGAAATCGCTCAGGGACCCCATATCAGTGAGTAATAGTCCACGAAACGGGCCAGGATCGGCCAAAACTATGAGTGTTGATAACCGACATGTAGATGCACCCCGGGGATCGCCAATCGTGGAAATCGCTCTGGGACCACAAAACGGTGAGTAATAGTGCATGAAATGGACGAGAATCAGCCAAAACTGGGAGAGTTGACGACAGAAACGTAAACGCACACCAGGGTTCGTCATGCTGGTAATCACTCCGGGACCCCAAAACAGTGAGTAATAGTCCAAAAAACGGGCCAGAACCGGCCCAAACTGCGAGTCCTAACAACCAACACGTATGCACACCTTTGGGTTCAACTACCATGGAAATCCGTTTGGGACCTCAAAACGATGAGTAATAATCCATGAAAGAGCCCAGAATTGGACAAACCTAGGATTATTGAATATAAACATACCCCGGGGTTCATCAATCATGGAAATCGCTGAGGGACCCCAAATCAGTGAGTAATTGTCCAGGAAACGGGCCAAAATCGGCCAAAACTATGAGTGTTCATGACCGACATGTAAACACTCGGCCAAAAGTGCGAGTGTTGATGACAGACACGTAAACACAACCCAGGGTTCGTCAATCGTGGAAATCACTCCGGGACCCCAAAATAGTGAGTAATAGTCCAAGAAACAGGCCAGAACCGGCCCAAACTGCGAGCCCTAACGACCAACACGAAAGCACATCTTGGGGTTCAACAACCATGGAAATCACTTTGGGACCCCAAAACGGTGTGTAATAGTCCATGAAAGAGCCCAGAATCTGACATACCTAGGATTATTGATGAACGAGACATAAACGCACCTCGAGGTTCGTCAATCATGGGAATCGCTCAGGGACCCCAAATCAGTGAGTGATAGTCCACGAAATGGGCCATAATCGGCCAAAACTATGAGTGTTGATAACCAACATGTAAACGCACCCCGGGGTTCGTCAATCAGGGGAATCGCTCAGGGACCCCAAATCAGTGAGTGATAGTCAACGAAATGGGCCATAATCGGAAAAAACAGTGAGTCTTGATAACCGACATGTAAGCACACCTTGGGGTTCAACAACCATGGAAATTGCTTTGGGACCCCAAAACGGTGAGTAATAGTCCATGAAACAGCCACGAATCGGATAAACCTTAAACATGGAAATCGCTCAGGGACCCCAAATCAGTGAGTAATAGTCCACGAAACGGGCCAGAATCGGCCAAAACTGTGAGTGTTGATAACCGACACGTAAACGCACCCCGGGGATCGTCAATTGTGGAAATCGCTCTGGGACCCGAAAACGGTGAGCAATAGTGCATGAAACGGACCACAATCGCCCAAAATTACGAGCGTTGACGACGGACACGTAAACAAACCCGGGGTTCGTCAATCGTGAAATCACTCCTGGACCCCAAAACAGAGAGAAGTAGTCCAAGAAACAGTCCAGAACCGGCCCAAACTGAGACTCCTGACCAACACGTAAGCACACCTTGGGGTTCAACAACCATGGAAATCGCTTTGGGACCCCAAAACGGTGAGTAATAGACCATGAAAGAGGCCAGAATCAGACAAACCTAGGATTATTCATGAATAATACACAAACACACCCCGGGGTTCGTCAATCATGGAAATCGCTCAGGACCCCAAATCAGTGAGTAATAGTCCACAAAACGTTCCAGAATCGGCCAGAACTATGAGTGTTGATAACCGACATGTAAACACACCCCGGGGATCGTCAATCGTGGAAATCGCTCTGGGACCCCAAAACGGTGAGTGGTAGTGCATGAAACGGACCAGAATCGGCCAAAACTGTGAGTGTTCATGACCGCCATGTAAACGCACCCCGGGTATCGTCAATCATGGAAATCGCTCTACGACCCCAAAACTGTGTGTAATAGTGTGTGAAACGGACAACAATTGGCCAAAATTGCGAGTGTTGACGACAGACACTTAAACACAACCCAGTGTTAAATCAATCGTTGAAATCACTCGGGACCCCAAACTAGTGAGTAATAGTCAAAGAAACAGGCGAACTGGCCCAAACTCATGACTCTAACGACCAACGCGAAAGCATATCTTGGGGTTCAACAACCATGGAAATCACTTTGGGACCACAAAACGGTGAGTAATAGTCCATGAAAGAGCCCAGAATCGGACATACCTAGGATTATTGGTGAACGAGACATAAACGCACCCCGGGGTTCGTCAATCATGGGAATCGCTCAGGGACCCTAAATCAGTGAGTTATAGTCCATGAAATGGGCCATAATCGGCCAAAACTATGAGTGTTGATAACCGACATGTAAACGCGGCCCGGGCATCGTCAATTGTGGATATCGCTCTGGTAGTCCAAAACAGTGAGTAATAGTTCATGAAACGGACCAGAATCGGCCAAAATTACGAGTGTTGACGACGGGCACGGAAACACACTCCAGGGTTCGTCATCGTGGAAATCACTCCAAGACCCCAAAACAGTGAGTAGTAGTCCAAGAAACGGGCCAGAACCGCCCCAAACTGCGACTCCTGATGACCAACACGTAAGCACACCTTGGGGTTCAACAACCATGGAAATCGCTTTGGGACCCCAAAACACTGAGTAATAGTGCATGAAAGAGCCAAGATTCGGAGAAACCTATGATAATTGATGAAGAAACATAAATGCACCCTGATGTTCGTCAATCATGGAAATCGCTCAGGGAATCCAAATCAGTTAGTAATAGTCCACGAAACGGTCCAGAATCGGCCAAAACTATGAGTGTTGATAAGCGACATGTATACGCACCCCAGGGATCGTTAATCGCGGAAATCGACCTAGGATCACAAAACGATGAGTAATAGTGCATGAAATGGACCAGAATCGTCCAAAGTAGCGAGTGTTGTCGACGGACACGTAAACGCACCCCAGGGTTCGTCAATCGTGGATATCACTCCGGGAACCCAAAACAGTGAGTAGTAGTCCAAGAAACTGGCCAGAACCGGCCCAAACTGCGAGCCCTGTCGACTAATACGTAAGCACACCTTGGGGTTCAACAACCATGAAAATTGCTTTGGGATCCCAAAATGGTGAGTAATAGTCCATGAAACAGCCCAGAATTGGACAAACCTTAAACATGGAAATCGCTCAGGGACCCCAAATCAGTGAGTAATAGTCCAAGAAACGGGGAAGAACCGGCCAAGACTGTGAGTGTTGATAACCGACACGTAAACGCACCCCGGGGATCGTCAATTGTGGAAAACGCTCTGGGACCCGAAAACGGTGAGCAATAGTGCATGAAACGGACCACAATCGCCCAAAATTGCGAGCGTTCACGACGGACACGTAGACACACCCCGGGGTTCGTCAATCATGAAATCACTCCTGGACCCCAAAACAGAGAGTAGTAGTCCAAGAAACGGGCCAGAACCTGCCCAAACTGCGAATCCTGACCAACACGCAAGCACAACTTGGGGTTTAACAACCATGGAAATCCCTTTGGGACCCCAAAACGGTGAGTAATAGTCCATGAAAGAGCCCAGAATCAGACAAACCTAGGATTATTCATGAATAGTACACAAACACACCCGGGGGTTCGTCAATCATGGAAATCGCTCAGGGACCCCAAATCAGTGAGTAATAGTCCACAAAACGTTCCAGAATCGACCAAAACTATGAGTGTTGATAACCGACATTTAAACGCACCCCGGGGATTGTCAATCATGGAAATCGCTCTGGGACCCCAAAACGGTGGGCAGTAGTGCATGAAACAGACCAGAATCGTCCAAAACTATGAGTGTTCGTGACCGACATGTAAACGCACCCCGGGTATCGTCAATCATGGAAATCGCTCTAGGACCCCAAAACGGTGAGTAATAGTGTATGAAACGGACAACAATCGGCCAATATTGCGAGTGTTGACGACAGACACGTAAACACAACCCAGCGTTCGTCAATCATGGAAATCACTCCAGGACCCCAAAATAGTGAGTAATAGTCCATGAAACGGACCAGAACCGGCCAAAATTACGAGTATTGACGACGGGCACGGAAACACACTCCAGGGTTCGTTATCGTGGAAATCACTCCAGGACCCCAAAACAGTGAGTAGTAGTCCAAGAAACGGGCCAGAACCGCCCCAAACTGCGACTCCTGATAACCAACATGTAAGCACACCATGGGGTTCAACAACCATGGAAATCGCTTTGGGACCCAAAACGTTGAGCAATAGTGCATGAAAGAGCCAAGATTAGGAGAAACCTATGATAACTGATGAAAAGACATAAACGCACCCCGAGGTTCGTCAATCATGGAAATCGCTCAGGGAATCCAAATCAGTGAGTAATAGTCCACGAAACAGGCCAGAACCGGCCCAAAACGGTGATTGTTGATAACCGACATGTAAACGCACCCCGGGGATCGTCAAGCGTGGAAATCGACCTAGGATCACAAAACGATGAGTAATAGTGCACGAAATGGACCAGAATCGGTCAAAATTGCGAGTGTTGTCGACGGACACGTAAACGCACCTAGGGCTGGGCATTCGGTATAAACCGAAAATTCGGTTTCAACTGTTCGGTTATTTCACAAATTCGGTTAGCAAAACCAAAAATCAAAAATGATAGCTCAAAATAACTAACGGAAAATTCGGTTAACCAAATATTCAGTTCGGTTTCTCGGTTTACACCGAACAAACTAGCTGGAAGCATTTGTGCCAGCGGCACACTCTTATAGCCAAGAAAATTTGCCTCGTGTCTTCGGACAGGCGAGGTTGGACTAAAGGAATAAGGTGTCTCTCGTTGTCTATTCATATGCGAGCTAGCATGCATGCACGTGGTCGACCCATGGTCAAAGAAAGTTTGCATATTTTTAACAACATCCAAGTTTGCTAGTGGGCACACACATGGGCTAGTGGCTGGCTGGCTTGGTCCAGTAGCAACGTCGAGGCCTTTCCCTATAAAAAAATCAACATCGAGGCGAGAACGACAACGCCATCGCTCCACGCAAGCCTTGCGTCTGTGTTCTGACTCTCTGTGTCTCACGTACGCGTAGTTTTCGGTTTTGTTTCGGTTAACCACATTAGAAACCGAACCAACCAAACTTAGTTCGGTTAGTACAAGCAGAAACCGAAATTTCTGTATTATTTATAAAAACCAAAATTTTGGTTTTTTCGGTTTCGGCTTTGGTCGGATGTTCGGTTTGTCGGTTTTTATGCCCACCCCTAAACGCACCCCAGGGTTCTTCAATCATGGATATCACTCCGGGAACCCAAAACAGTGAGTAGTAGTCCTAGAAACTGGCCAGAACCGGCCCAAACTGCGAGCCCTGTCGACTAATACGTAAGCACACCTTGGGGTTCAACAACCATGGAAATTGCTTTGGGACCCCAAAACGGTGAGTAATAGTCCATGAAACAGCCCAGAATCGGACAAATCTTAAACATGGAAATCGCTCAGGCACCCCAAATCAGTGAGTAATAGTCCACAAAACTTTCCAGAATCGGCCAAAACTATGAGTGTTGATAACCGACATTTAAACGCACCCCGGAGAACGTCAATCGTGGAAATCGCTTTGGGACCCCAAAATGGTGAGTAGTAGTGCAGGAAACGGACCCGAATCGGCCAAAACTGTGAGTGTTCATGACCGACATGTAAACGCACCCCTGGTATTGTCAATCGTGGAAATCGCTCTAGGACCCCAAAACGGTGAGTAATAGTGCATGAAATGGACAACAATCGGCCAAAATTGCGAGTGTTGACGACAGACATGTAAACACAACCTAGGGTTCGTCAATTGTGGAAATCACTCCAGGACCCCAAAATAGTGAGTGATAGTCCAAGAAACAGGCCAGAACCGGCCCAAACTGCGAGCCCTAACGACCAACACGAAAGCACATCTTGGGGTTCAACAACCATGGAAATCACTTTGGGACCCCAAAACGGTGAGTAATAGTCCATGAAAGAGCCCAGAATCGAACATACCTACGATTATTGATGAACGAGACATAAACGCACCCTGGGGTTCGTCAATCATGGGAATCGCTCAGGGACCCCAAATCAGTGAGTGATAGTCCACGAAATGGGCCATAATCGGCCAAAACTATGAGTCTTGATAACCGACATGTAAACGCGGCCCGGGGATCGTCAATCACGGATATCGCTCTCGGACTCCAAAACGGTGAGTAATAGTTCATGAAACGGACCAGAATCGGCCAAAACACACTCCAGGGTTCGCCATCGTGGAAATCGCTCCAGGACCCCAAAACGGTGAGTACTAGTCCAAGAAACGGGCCAGGACCGCCCCAAACTGCGACACTCCTGATGACGAACACGTAAGCACACCTTAGGGTTCAACAACCATGGAAATCGCTTTGGGACCCCAAAACGGTGAGTAATAGTGCATGAAAGAGCCAAGATTCGGAGAAACCTATGATAATTGATGAAGAGTCATCAACGCACCCCGAGGTTCATCAATCATGGAAATCGCTCATGGACCCCAAATCAGTGAGTAATAGTCCACGAAACGGGCCAGAATCGGCTAAAACTATGAGTGTTTATAACCAACATGTAAACGCACCCCGGGGATCGTCAATCGCGGAAATCGACCTAGGATTACAAAACGATTAGTAATAGTGCATGAAACGGACCAGAATCGGCCAAAATTGCGAGTGTTGTCGACGGACACGTAAACGCACCCCAGGGTTCGTTAATCCTGGATATCACTCCGGGAACCCAAAACAGCGAGTAGTAGTCCAAGAAACTGGCCAGAACCGGCCCAAACCGCGTCCCCTGACGACTAATACGTAAGCACACCTTGGGGTTCAAAAACCATGGAAATTGCTTTGGGACCCCAAAACGGTCAGTAATACTCCATGAAACAGCCCAGAATCGGACAAACCTTGAACATGGAAATCACTCAGGGACCCCAAATCAGTGAGTAATAGTCCGTGAAATAGGCCAGAATCGGCCAAAACTGTGAGTGTTGATAACCAACACGTAAACACACCCTAGGGATCGCCAATTGTGGAAATTGCTCTGGGACCGAAAACGGTGAGCAATAGTGAATGAAACGGACCACACTCGTCCAAATTGTGAGCGTTGACGACGGACAGGTAAACACACCCCGGGGTTCGTCAATCGTGAAATCACTCCTGGACCCCAAAACAGAGAGTAGTAGTCCAAGAAACGGGCCAGAACCGGCCCAACATGCGACTCCTGACCAACACGTAAGTACACCTTGGGGTTCAACAACCATGGAAATCGCTTTGGGACCCCAAGACGGTGAGTAATAGTCCGTGAAAGAGCCCAGAATCAGACAAACCTAGGATTATTCATGAATAATACACAAACACACCCCGGGGTGCGTCAATCATGGAAATCGCTCGGGGACCCCAAATCAGTGAGTAATAGTCCACAAAACGTTCCAGAATCGGCCAAAACTATGAGTGTTGATAACCGACATGTAATCGCACCCCGGGTATCGTCAATCGTGGAAATCGCTATGGGACCCCAAAACGGTGGGTAGTAGTGCATGAAACGGACCAGAATCGTCCAAAACTATGAGTGTTCATGACCGACATGTAAACGCATCCCGGGTATCGTCAATCGTGGAAATCGCTCTAGGACCCCAAAACGGTGAGTAATAGTGTATGAAACGGACAACAATCGGCCAAAATTGCGAGTGTTGACGACAGACACGTAAACACAACCCAGGGTTCGTCAATCGTGGAACTCACTCCGAGACCCCAAAATAGTGAGTAATAGTCCAAGAAACAGGCCAGAACCGGCCCAAACTGCGAGCCCTAACGACCAATACGAAAGCACATCTTGGGGTTCAACAACCATGGGAATCACTTTTGGACCCCAAAACGGTGAGTAATAGTCCATGAAAGAGCCCAGAATTGGACATACCAAGGATTATTGATGAACGAGACACAAACGCACCCCGGGGTTCGTCAATCATGGGAATCGCTCAGGAACCCCAAATCAGTGAGTGATAGTCCAGGAAATGGGCCATAATCGGCCAAAACTATGAGTGTTGATAACCGACATGTAAACGCGGCCCGGGGATCGTCAATCGTGGATATCACTCTGGGACTCCAAAACGGTGAGTAATAGTTCATGAAACGGACCAGAATCGGCCAAAATTCCGAATGACCAACACGTAAGCACAACTTGGGGTTCAACAACCATGGAAATCGCTTTGGGACCCCAAAACGGTGAGTAATAGTGCATGAAGGAGCCAAGATTCGGAGAAACCTATGATAATTGATGAAGAGACATAAACGCACCAAGAGGTTCGTCAATCATGGAAATCGCTCAGGGACCCCAAATCAGTGAGTAATAGTCCACGAAACGGGCCAGAATCGGACAAAACTATGAGTGTTGATAACCGACATGTAAACGCACCCCGGGGATCGTCAATCACGGAAATCGACCTAGGATCACAAAACGATGAGTAATAGTGCATGAAACGGACCAGAATCAGCCAAAACTGCGAGTGTTGTTGACGGACACGTAAACGCACCCCAGGGTTCGTCAATCGTGGATATCACTTCGGGAACCTTAAAACAGTGAGTAGTAGTCCAAGAAACTGGTCAGAACTGGCCCAAACCGCGAGCCCAGAATCGGCCAAAACTGTGATTGTTGATAACCGACACATAAACGCACCCCGGGGATCGTCAATTGTGGAAATCGCTCTGGGACCCGAAAACGGTGAGCAATAGTGCATGAAACGGACCACAATCGCCCAAAATTGCGAGCATTGACGACGGACACGTAAACACACCCCGGGGTTCGTCAATCGTGAAATCACTCCTGGACAAGCAAAGCCAGAACCCGTCGGTCACCGGACGCTGGACGGCTACTTCCACATATGACGTGTACATGGTGGACACATCGAAAGAGGATGACGACGATGGTGGGAAAGATCCAGATGAGAACAAGCCTTCCGAGAAACAACCATGGAAATCGCTTTGGGACCCTAAAATGGTGAATAATAGTCCATGAAAGAGCCTAGAATCGGAGAAACATAGGATTATTGATGAACGCCACATAAATGCACCCCGGGGTTCGTCAATCATGGAAATCGCTCAGGGACCCCAAATCAGTTAGTAATAGTCCATGAAACGATCCAGAATCGGTGAAAACTGTTGGTGTTGATGACCGATACGTAAACGCACCCCGGGGATCGTCAATCGTTGAAATCGATCTGGGACCCCAAAATGGTGAGAAAGGCATGAAACGGACGAGAATCGGCCAAAATTCTGAGTGTTGACGACGGATACGTAATAGCACCCCGGGGTTCGTCAATCATGGAAATCACTCCGGGACCCCAAAACAGTGAGTAATAGTCCAAGAAACAGGCCAGAACCGGCCCAAACTGCGAGTCCTAACGACCAACACGTAAGCACACCTTGGGGTTCAACAACCATGGAAATCGCTTTGGGACCCCAAAACGGTGAGTAATTGTCCGTGAAAGAGCCCTAAATCGGACAAACCTACGATTATTGATGAACGATACAAAAACGCACCCCGGGGTCCGTCGATCATGGAAATCACTCAGGGACCCCGAATCAGTGAATAGTAGTCCATGAAAAGGGCCAGAATCAGCAAAAACCGTGAGTTTTGATAACCGACATGTAAACGCACTACGGGGATCGTCGATCATGGAAATTGCTCGGGGACCACAAAAGGGTGAGTAATAGTGCATGCAACAGACCAGAATCGGCCAATTTTGCGAGGGTTCACAACGGACACGTAAACGCATCCCGGGGTTCGTCATCGTGGTAATCACTCCGGGACCCCAAAATAGTGAGTAATAGTCCAAGAAACGGGCCAGAACCGGCCCAAATTGCGAGTCCTGACGACCAACACGTAAGCACATCATGGGGTTCAACAACCATGGAAATCTCTTTCGGACCCCAAAACGTTGAGTAATAGTCCATGAAAGAGCCCAGAATCGGACAAACCTAGGATTATTGATGAACGAGACATAAACGTACCCCGGGGTTCGTCAATCATGGAAATCGCTCAGGGACCACAAATCAGTAAGTAATAGTCCACGAAACGGCCAGAATCAACCAATAGTGTGGGAGTTGATGACCGACACGTAAACCAACCCTAGGAATAATCAATCATGGAAATCGCTCTGGGACCCCAAAATGGTGAGAAATAGTGCATGAAACGGACCAGAATCGGCCAAAATTCCGAGTGTTGACGACGGACACGGAAACACACTCCAGGGTTCGTCATCATGGAAATCACTCCAGGACCCCAGAACAGTGACTAGTAGTCCAAGAAACAGGCCAGAACCGCCCCAAACAGCGACTCCTTATGACCAACACGTAAGCACACCTTGGGGTTCAACAACCATGGAAATCGCTTTGGGACCCCAAAACGGTGAGTAATAGTGCATGAAGGAGCCAAGATTCGCAAAAACCTATGATAATTGATGAAGAGACATAAACGCACCCCGAGGTTCGTCAATCATGGAAATCGCTCAGGGACCCCAAATCAGTGAGTAATAGTCCACGAAACGGGCCAGAATCGGACAAAACTATGAGTGTTGATAACCAACATGTAAACGCACCCCGGGGATCGTCAATCACGGAAATCGACCTAGGATCACAAAACGATGAGTAATAGTGCATGAAACGGACCAGAATCGGACAAAACTGCGAGTGTTGTCGACGGACACGTAAACGCACCCCAGGGTTCGTCAATCGTGGATATCACTTCGGGAACCCAAAACAGTGAGTAGTAGTCCAAGAAACTGGTCAGAACTGGCCCAAATTGCGAGCCCTGACAACCAATACGTAAGCACACCTTGGGGTTCAACAACCATGGAAATTGCTTTGGGACCCCAAAACGATGAATAGTAGTCCATGTGACAGGCTAGAATCGGACAAACCTTAAACATGGAAATCGCTCAAGGACCCCAAATCAGTTAGCAATAGTCCATGAAACGGGCCAGAATTGGCCAAAACTATGATTGTTGATAACCGACACATAAACGCACCCTGGGGATCGTCAATTGTGGAAATCGCTCTGGGACCCGAAAACGTTGAGCAATAGTGCATGAAACGGACCACAATCGCCCAAAATTGCGAACATTGACGACGGACACGTAAACACACCCTGGGATTCGTCAATCGTGAAATCACTCCTGGACAAGCACAGCCAGAACCCATCGGTCACCGGACGCTGGACGGCTACTTCCACATATGACATGTACATGGTGGACACATCGAAAGAGGATGACGACGATGGTGGGAAAGATCCAGATGAGAACAAGCCTTCCGAGAAACAACCATGGAAATCGCTTTGGGACCCTAAAATGGTGAGTAATAGTCCATGAAAGAGCCTAGAATCGGAGAAACACAGGATTATTGATGAACGCCACATAACTGCACCCCGGGGTTCGTCAATCAAGGAAATCGATCAGGGACCCCAAATCAGTGAGTAATAGTCCATGAAAAGGGCCAGAATCGGTGAAAACTGTTGGTGTTGATGACCGATACGTAAACGCACCCCGGGGATCGTCAATCATGGAAATCGATCTGGGACCCCAAAACGGTGAGTAAGGCATGAAACGGACGAGAATCGGCCAAAATTGTGAGTGTTGACGACGGACACGTAATAGCACCCCGGGGTTCGTCAATCATGGAAATCACTCCGGGACCCCAAAACAGTGAGTAGTAGTCCAAGAAACAGGCCATAACCGGCCCAAACTGCGAGTCCTAACGACCAACACGTAAGCACACCTTGGGGTTCAACAACCATGGAAATCGCTTTGGGACCCCAAAATGGTGAGTAATAGTCCATGAAAGAGCCCAAAATCGGACAAACCTACGATTATTGATGAACGATACAAAAACGCACCCCGGGGTTCGTCAATCATGGAAATCACTCAGGGACTCCGAATCAGTGAATAGTAGTCCATGAAAAGGGCCAGAATCAGCAGAAACCGTGAGTTTTGATAACCGACATGTAAACGCACTACGGGGATCGTCGATCGTGGAAATTGCTCGGGGACCACAAAAGGGTGAGTAATAGTGCATGAAACAGACCAGAATCGGCCAATTTTGCGAGGGTTCACAACGGACACGTAAACGCACCCCGGGGTTCGTCATCGTGGTAATCACTCCGGGACCCCAAAATAGTGAGTAATAGTCCAAGAAACGGGCCAGAAGCGGCCCAAATTGCGAGTCCTAACGACCAACACGTAAGCACATCATGGGGTTCAACAACCATGGAAATCTCTTTGGGACCCCAAAACGTTGAGTAATAGTCCATGAAAGAGCCCAGAATCGGACAAACCTAGGATTATTGGTGAACGAGACATAAACGTACCCCGGGGTTCGTCAATCATGGAAATCGCTCAGGGACCACAAATCAGTAAGTAATAGTCGACGAAACGGCCAGAATCAACCAATAGTGTGGGAGTTGATGACCGACACGTAAACCAACCCTAGGAATCGTCAATCGTGGAAATCGCTCTGGGACCCCAAAATGGTGAGAAATAGTGCATGAAACGGACCAAAATCGGCCGAAGTTGCGAGTGTTGACGATGGACACTTAAACACACTTCGGGGTTCGTCGATCATGGAAATCACTCCGGGACCCCAAAACAGTAAGTGGTAGTCGAAGAAACGGGCCAGAACCGGCCCAAACTGCGACTCCTGACGACCAACACGTAAGCACACCTTGGGGTTCAACAACCAGGGAAATCGCTTTGGGACCCCAAAACGGTGAGTAATAGTCCACAAAAGAGCCCAGAATCGGGCAAACCTATGACTATTGATGAACGCCACATAAAGGCACCCCGGTGTTCGTCAATCAAGGAAATCGCTCAGGGACCCAAATCAGTGAGTAATAGTCCATGAAGCGGGCCAGAATCGGTGAAAACTGTTGGTGTTGATGACCGATACGTAAACGCGCCCCGGGGAACGTCAATCGTGGAAATCGATCTGGGACCCCAAAACGGTGAGTAAGGCATGAAACGGACGAGAATCGGCCAAAATTGTGAGTGTTGACGACGGACACGTGATAGCACCCCGGGGTTCGTCAATCATGGAAATCACTCCGGGACCCCAAAACAGTGAGTAGTAGTCGAAGAAACAGGCCAGAACCGGCCCAAACTGTGAGTCCTAACGACCAACACGTAAGCACACCTTGGGGTTCAACAACCATGGAAATCGCTTTGATGAACGATATAAAAACGTACTCCGGGGTTCGTCAATCATGGAAATCGCTCAGGGACACTGAATCAGTGAGTAGTGGTCCATGAAAAGGGCCAAAATCGGCCAAAACTGTGAGTTTTGATAACCGACATGTAAACGCACTACGGGGATCGTCGATCGTGGAAATCGCTCGGGGACCACAAAACGGTGAGTAATAGTGCATGAAACATACTACAATCGGCCAATTTTGCGAGTGTTCACAACGGACACGTAAACGCACCCCGGGGTTCGTCATCGTGGTAATCACTCCGGGACCCCAAAATAGTGAGTAATAGTCCAAGAAATGGGCCAGAACCGGCCCAAATTGCGAGTCCTGACGACCAACACGTAAGCACATCATGGGGTTCAACAACCTTGGAAATCGCTTTGGGACCCCAAAACGTTGAGTAATAGTCCATGGAAGAGCCCAGAATTGGACAAACCTAGGATTATTGATGAACGAGACATAAACGTACCCCGGGGTTCGTCAATCATGGAAATCGCTCAGGGACCCCAAATCAGTAAGTAATAGTCCATGAAACGCCCAGAATCAACCAATAGTGTGAGAGTTGATGACCGACACGTAAACCAACCCTAGGGATCGTCAATCGTGGAAATCGCTCTGGGACCCCAAAATGGTGAGCAATAGTGCATGAAATGGACCAGAATCGGCTGAAGTTGCGAGTGTTGTCGATGGACACTTAAACACACTCCGGGATTCGTCCATCATGGAAATCACTCTGGGACCCCAAAACAGTAAGTGGTAGTCCAAGAAACGGGCCAGAACCGGCCCAAACTGTGACTCCTGACGACCAACACGTAAGCACACCTTGGGGTTCAACAACCAGGGAAATCGCTTTGGGACCCCAAAACGGTGAGTAATAGTCCACGAAAGAGCCCCGAATCGGGCAAACCTATGACTATTGATGAACGCCACATAAATGCACCCCGGGGTTCGTCAATCAAGGAAATTGCTCAGGGACCCCAAATCAGTGAGTAATAGTCCATGAAACGGTCCAGAATCGGTGAAAACTGTTGGTGTTGATGACCGATACGTAAACGCACCCCGGGGAGCGTCAATCGTGGAAATCGATCTGGGACTCCAAAACGGTGAGTAAGGCATGAAACGGACGAGAATCGGCCAAAATTGTGAGTGTTGACGACGGACACGTGATAGCACCCTGGGGTTCGTCAATCATGGAGATAACTCCTGGACCCCAAAACAGTGAGTAGTATTCCAAGAAACAGGCCAGAACCGGCCCAAACTGCGAGTCCTAACGACCAACACGTAAGCACACCTTGGGGTTCAACAACCATGTAAATCGTTTTGGGACCCCAAAACGGTGAGTAATAGTCCATGAAAGAGCCCAGAATCGGACAAACCTACGATTATTGATGAACGATATAAAAACGCACCCCGGGGTTCGTCAATCATCGAAATCGCTCAGGGACACCGAATCAGTGAGTAGTAGTCCATGAAAAGGGCCGAATTGGCCAAAACTGTGAGTTTTGATAACCGACATGTAAACGCACTACGGGATCGCCGATCGTGGAAATCGCCGGGACCACAAAACGGTGAGTAATAGTGCATGAAACATACCAGAATCGACCAATTTTGTGAGTGTTCACAATGGACACGTAAACGCACCCCGGGTTCGCCATCGTGGTAATCACCCGGACCCCAAAATAGTGAGTAATAGTCCAAGAAATGGGCAAGAACCGCCCAAATTATGCAGTCCCGACGACCAACACGTAAGCACATCATGGGGTTCAACAACCATGGAAATCGCTTTGGGACCCCAAACGGTGAGTAATAGTCCATGAAAGAGCCCAGAATTGGACATACCAAGGATTATTGATGACAACATAAACCTTCAGGATGGGAATCACCAGGACACCAAATCAGTGAGTGATAGTCCACGAAACGGGCGATCGTCAATCGTGGATATCGCTCTGGGACTCCAAAACGGTGAGTAAATAGTTCATGAAACGGACGAGAATCGGCCAAAATTCCGAGTGTTGACGACGGACACGGAAACACACTCCAGGGTTCGCCATCGTGGAAATCACTCAGACCCCGAAACAGTGAGTAGTAGTCCAAGAAACAGGCCGAACCGCCCAAACAAATACTCCTTATGACCAACACGTAAGCACACCTTGGGGTTCAACAACCATGGAAATCTCTTTGGGACCCCAAAACGGTGAGTAACAGTGCATGAAGGAGCCAAGATTCGGAGAAACCTATGATAATTGATGAAGATACATAAACACACCCCGAGGTTCGCCAATCATGGAAATCGCTCAAGGACCCCAAATTAGTGAGTAATAGTCCACGAAACGGGCCAGAATCAGACAAAACTATGAGTGTTGATAACCGACATGTAAACGCAGCCCGGGGATCGTCAACCGCGGAAATCGACCTAGGATCACAAAACGATGAGTAATAGTGCATGAAACGGACCAGAATCGGCCAAAACTGCGAGTGTTGTCGACGGACACGTAAACGCACCCCAGGGTTCGTCAATCGTGGATATCACTTCGGGAACCCAAAACAGTGAGTAGTAGTCCAAGAAACTGGTCAGAACTGGCCCAAACTGCGAGCCCTGACGACCAATACGTAAGCACACCTTGGGGTTCAACAACCATGGAAATTGCTTTGGGACCCCAAAACGGTCAGTAATACTCCATGAAACAGCCCAGAATCGGACAAACCTTAAACATGGAAATCCTCAGGGACCCTAAATCAGTGAGTAATAGTCCAGGAAACGGGCCAGAATAGGCCAAAACTATGAGTGTTGATAACCGACATGTAAACGCACCCCGGGAATCGTCAATTGTTGAAATCGCTCTGTGACCCGAAAACGGTGAGCAATAGTGCATGAAACGGACCACAATCGCCCAAAATTGCGAGCGTTGATGACGGACACGTAAACACACCCTGGGGTCCGTCAATCGTGAAATCACTCCTGGACCACAAAACAGAGAGTAGTAGTCCAAGAAACGGGCCAGAACCGGCCCAAACTGCGACTCCTGACCAACTCGTAAGCACACCTTGGGGTTCAACAACCATGGAAATCGCTTTGGGACCCCAAAACGGTGAGTAATAGTCCATGAAAGAGCCCAGAATCAGACAAACCTAGGATTATTCATGAATAGTACACAAACACACCCCAAGGTTCGTCAATCATGGAAATCGCTCGGGGACCCCAAATCAGTGAGTAATAGTCCACAAAACGTTCAAGAATCTGCCAAAACTATGAGTGTTGATAACCGACATGTAATTGCACCCCGGGGATCGTCAATCGTGGAAATCGCTATGGGACCCCAAAACGGTGGGTAGTAGTGCATGAAACGGACCAGAATCGTCCAAAACTGTGAGTGTTCATGACCGACATGTAAACGCACCCCGGGTATCGTCAATTGTGGAAATCGCTCTAGGACCCCAAAACGGTGAGTAATCGTGTATGAAACGGACAACAATCGGCCAAAATTGCGAGTGTTGACGATGACACACGTAAACACAACCAGGGTTAAATCAATCGTGGAAATCACTCCGAGACCCCAAAATAGTGAGTAATAGTCCAAGAAACAGGCCAGAACCGGCCCAAACTGCGAGCCCTAACGACCAACACGAAAGCACATCTTGGGGTTCAACAACCATGGGAATCACTTTGGGACCCCAAAACGGTGAGTAATAGTCCATGAAAGAGCCCAGAATTGGACATACCAAGGATTATTGATGAACGAGACATAAACGCACGCCGGGGTTCGTAAATCATGGGAATCACTCAGGGACACCAAATCAGTGAGTGATAGTCCACGAAATGGGCCATAGTCGGCCAAAACTATGAGTGTTGATAACCGACATGTAAACGCGGCCCAGGGATCGTCAATCGTGGATATCGCTCTGGGACTCCAAAACGGTGAGTAAATAGTTCATGAAACGGACCAGAATCGGCCAAAATTCCGAGTGTTGACGACGGACACGGAAACACACTCCAGGGTTCGTCATCGTGGAAATCACTCCAGGACCCCAGAACAGTGAGTAGTAGTCCAAGAAACAGGCCGAACCGCCCAAACAGCGAGTCCTAACGACCAACACGTAAGCACACCTTGGGGTTCAACAACCATGGAAATCGCTTTGGGACCCCAAAACGGTGAGTAATAGTCCATGAAAGAGCCCAGAATCGGACAAACCTACGATTATTGATATGAGCGATATAAAACGCACCCCGGGGTTCGTCAATCATCGAAATCGCTCAGGGACACCGAATCAGTGAGTAGTAGTCCATGAAAAGGGCCGAATTGGCCAAAACTGTGAGTTTTGATAACCGACATGTAAACGCACTACGGGGATCGTCGATCGTGGCAATCGCTCGGGGACCACAAAACGGTGAGTAATAGTGCATGAAACATACCAGAATCGACCAATTTTGTGAGTGTTCACAATGGACACGTAAACGCACCCCGGGGTTCGTCATCGTGGTAATCACTCCTGGACCCCAAAATAGTGAGTAATAGTCCAAGAAATGGGCAAGAACCGGCCCAAATTGCGAGTCCTGACGACCAACACGTAAGCACATCATGGGGTTCAACAACCATGGAAATCGCTTTGGGACCCCGAAACGTTGAGTAATAGTCCATGGAAGAGCCCAGAATCGGACAAACCTAGGATTACTGATGAACGAAACATAAACGTACCCCGGGGTTCGTCAATCATGGAAATCGCTCAGGGACCCCAAATCAGTAAGTAATAGTCCACGAAACGGCCAGAATTAACCAATAGTGTGAGAGTTGATGACCGACACATAAACCAACCCTAGGGATCGTCAATCGTGGAAATCGCTGTGGGACCCCAAAATGGTGAGCAATAGTGCATGAAATGGACCAGAATCGGCTGAAGTTGCGAGTGTTGTCGATGGACACTTAAACACACTTCGGGGTTCGTCCATCATGGAAATCACTCTGGGACCCCAAAACAGTAAGTGGCAGTCCAAGAAACGGGCCAGAACCGGCCCAAACTGCGACTACTGACAACCAACACGTAAGCACACCTTGGGGTTCAACAACCAGGGAAATCGCTTTGGGACCCCAAAACGGTGAGTAATAGTCCACGAAAGAGCCCAGAATCGGGCAAACCTATGACTATTGATGAACGCCACATAAATGCTCCCCGGGGTTCGTCAATCAAGGAAATCGCTCAGGGACCCCAAATTAGTGAGTAATAGTCCATGAAACGGGCCAGAATCGGTGAAAACTGTTGGTGTTGATGACCGATACATAAACGCACCCCGGGGAGCGTCAATCATGGAAATCAATCTGGGACCCCAAAACGGTGAGTAGGGCATGAAACGGACGAGAATCGGCCAAAATTGTGAGTGTTGACGACGGACATGTGATAGCAGCCCGGGGTTCGTCAATCATGGAAATCACTCCTGGACCCGAAAACAGTGAGTAGTAGTCCAAGAAACAGGCCAGAACCGGCCCAAACTGCGAGTCCTAACGACCAACACGGAAGCACACCTTGGGGTTCAACAACCATGGAAATCGCTTTGGGACCCCAAAACGGTGAGTAATAGTCCATGAAAGAGCCCAGAATCGGACAAACCTACGATTAATGATGAACGATATAAAAACGCACCCCGGGGTTCGTCAATCATGGAAATCGCTCAGGGACACCGAATCAGTGAGTAGTAGTCCATGAAAAGGGCCAGAATCAGCCAAAACTGTGAGTTTTGATAACCGACATGTAAACGCACTACGGGGATCGTCGATCGTGGAAATCGCTCGGGGTCCACATAACGGTGAGTAATAGTGCATGAAACATACCAGAATCGGCCAATTTTGCGAGTGTTCACAATGGACACGTAAACGCACCCCGGGGTTCGTCATCGTGGTAGTCACTCCAGGACCCCAAAATAGTGAGTAATAGTCCAAGAAATGGGCGAGAAAGCGGTGAGTAATAGTCCATGAAAGAGCCCAGAATCGACAAACCTAGGATTATTCATGAATAGTACACAAACACACCCCAAGGTTCGTCAATCATGGAAATCGCTCGGGGACCCCTAATCAGTGAGTAATAGTCCACAAAACATTCCAGAATCGGCCAAAACTATGATTGTTGATAACCGACATGTAATCGGACCCCGGGGATCGTCAATTGTGGAAATCGCTATGGGACCCCAAAACGGTGGGTAGTAGTGCATGAAACGGACCAGAATCGTCCAAAACTGTGAGTGTTCATGACCGACATGTAAACGCACCCCGGGTATCGTCAATCATGGAGATCGCTCTAGGACCCCAAAACGGTGAGTAATCGTGTATGAAACGGACAACAATCGGCCAAAATTGCGAGTGTTGACGACAGACACGTAAACACAACCCAGTGTTCATCAATCGTGGAAATCACTCCGAGACCCCAAAATAGTGAGTAATAGTCCAAGAAACAGGCCAGAACCGGCCCAAACTGCGAGCCCTAATGACCAACATGAAAGCACATCTTGGGGTTCAATAACCATGGGAATCACTTTGGGACCCCAAAACGGTGAGTAATAGTCCATGAAAGAGCCCAGAATTGGACATACCAAGGATTATTGATGAACGAGACATAAACGCACGCCGGGGTTCGTCAATCATGGGAATCACTCAGGGACACCAAATCAGTGAATGATAGTCCACGAAATGGGCCATAGTCGGCCAAAACTATGAGTGTTGATAACCGACATGTAAACGCGGCCCGGGGATCGTCCATCGTGGATATCGCTTTGGGACTCCAAAACAGTGAGTAATGGTTCATGAAACGGACCAGAATCGGCCAAAATTCCGAGTGTTGACGACGGACACGAAAACACACTCCAGGGTTCGTCATCGCGGAAATCACTCCAGGACAACAGAACAGTGAGTAGTAGTCCAAGAAACAGGCCAGAACCACCCCAAACAGCGACTCGTTATGACCAACACGTAAGCACACCTCCTATGATAATTGATGAAGATCCATAAAACGGTGAGTAATAGTGCATGAAACATACCAGAATCGGCCAATTTTGCGAGTGTTCACAATGGACACGTAAACGCACCCCGGGGTTCGTCATCGTGGTAGTCACTCCAGGACCCCAAAATAGTGAGTAATAGTCCAAGAAATGGGCCAGAACCGGCCCAAATTGCGAGTCCTGACGACCAACACGTCAGCACATCATGGGGTTCAACAACCATGGAAATCGCTTTGGGACCCCAAAACGTTGAGTAATAGTCTATGGAAGAGCCCAGAATCGGACAAACCTAGGATTATTGATGAACGAGACATAAACGTACCCCGGGGTTCGTCAATCATGGAAATCACTCAGGGACCCCAAATCAGTAAGTAATAGTCCAGAATCAACCAATAGTGCGAGAGTTGATGACCGACCCGTAAACCAACCCTAGGGATCGTCAATCGTGGAAATCGCTCTGGGACCCCAAAATGGTGAGCAACAGTGCATGAAACGAACCAGAATCGGCCGAAATTGCGAGTGTTGTCAATGGACACTTAAACACACTCCGGGGTTCGTCCATCATTGAAATCACTCCGGGACCCCAAAACAGTGAGTAGTAGTCCAAGAAACGGGCCAGAACCGGCCCAAACTGCGACTCCTGACGACCAACACGTAAGCACACCTTGGGGTTCAACAACCAGGGAAATCGCTTTGGGACCCCAAAACGGTGAGTAATAGTCCACGAAAGAGCCCAGAATCAGGCAAACCTATGACTATTGATGAACGATACATAAATACACCCCAGGGTTCAGCAACCATGGAAATCGCTCAGGGACCCAAAATCAGTGAGTAATAGTCCATGAAACGGGCCAGAATCGGCCAAAATAGTTAGTGTTGTTGACCGACATGTAAACGCACCCCGGGGATCGTCAATCGTTGAAATTGATCTGGGATCCCAAAACGGTGAGCAATAACGCATGAATCGGACTAGAATCGACCAAAATTGCGAGTGTTGACGATCGACACATAAATGCACCCTGGGTTCGTTAACCATTAAAATCACGTCGGGACCGCAAAACGGTGAGTAGTAGTCCAAGAAAATGGGTCAGAACTGGCCCAAACTACGAGTCCTGATGACCAATACGTAAGCACACCTTGGGGTTCAACAACCATGGAAATCGCTTTGGGTTCCCAAAACGGTGAGTAATAGTCCATGAAAGAGCCCAGAACCGGACAAACCTACGATTATTGATGAACGATACAAAAACGCACCCCGGGGTTTGTCAATCATGCAAATCGCTCAGGGACCCCAAATCTGTGAGTAATAGTCCACAAAACGGGCCAGAATCGGCCAAAACTGTGAGTGTTGATAACCGACATGTAAACGTGCGCCGGGGATCGTCAATCGTGGAAATCGCTCTGGGGCCACAAAATGGTGAGTAATAGTGCATGAAACGGACCAGAATCGACCAAATTTGCGAGTGTTGACGACGGACACTTAAACACACTCCGGGGTTCGTCAACGGTGGAAATCACTCCGGGACCACAAAACAGTGAGTAGTAGTCCAAGAAACGGGCCAGAACCGGCCCAAATTGTGACTCCTCACGACCAACACGAAAGCACACCTTGGGGTTCAACAACCATGGAAGTCTCTTCGGGACCCCAAAACGGTGAGTACTAGTCCATGAAAGAGCCCAAAATCGGAAAACCTATTATAATTGATGAACGATACAAAAACGCACCCCTGGGTTCGTCAATCATGGAAATCGCTCAGGGACCCCAACTCAGGGAGTAGTAGTCCACGAAACGGGCCAGAATCAGCAAAAACTGTGAGTGTTATAACCAACATGTAAACGCACCCCGGGGATCGCAATCGTGGAAATCGCTCTGGGACCACAAAATAGTGAGTAATAGTGCATGAAAGGACTAAAATCGGCCAAAATTGTGAGTGTAGACGACGGACAAGTAAACGCACCACGGATTCGTCATCGTTGTAATCACTCCGGGACCCCCAAAATAGTGAGTAATAGTCCAAGAAACGGGCCAGAACCGGACCAAACTGCGAGTCCTGACGACCAACACGTAAGCACATCTTGGGGTTCAACAACCATGGAAATCGCTTTGGGACCTCAAAACGGTGAGTAATAGTCCATGAAATAGCCCAGAATCGGACAAACCTAGGATTATTGATGAATGAGACATAAACGTACCCCGAGGTTCGTCAATCATGGTAATACCTCTGGGACCCGAAATTACTAAGTAACAGTCCATGAAACGGGCCAGAATCGGCCAAAATTGCGAGTGTTGACGACGGACACGTAAGCACACCTTGGGGTTCAACAACCATGGAAATCACTTTGGGACACCAAAACAGTGAGTAATTGTCCATGAAAGAGCCCAGAATCTAACAAACCTAGGACTCTTAATGAACAAGACATAAACGTACCTTTGGGTTTGTCAATCATGGAAATCGCTCAGGGACCCCAAATTAGTAAGTAATAATCCATGAAATGGGCCAGAATCGACCAAAACTATGAGTGTTGATGTCCGACACATAAACGCACCACGGGGATCGTCAATCTTGGAAATCAATCTAGGACCCCAAAACGGTGAGTAAGTGCATCAAACGGACCAGAATCACCAAAAGTTGCAAGTGTTCACGACGGACACGTAAACGCACCCCAGGGTTCGTCAATCATAGAAATCACTTCTGGACCCCAAAACATTGAGTAGTAGTCAAAGAAACGGGCCAGAACCGGCCCAAACTGCGAGTCCTGACGACTAACACATAAGCACACCTTGGGGTTCAACAACCATGGAAATCGCTTTGGGACCCCAAAGCGGTGAGTAATAGTCCATGAAAGAGCCCAGAATCGGACAAACCAAGGATTATTGATGAACGAGACATAAACGCACCATGAGGTTCTTCAATCATGGAAATCACTTAGGGACCCCAAAACAGAGAGTAGTAGTACATAAAATGGACCAGGACCGGCCAAAATTGCGAGTGCTGACGACGGACACGTAAACAAACCTTGGGGTTCAACAACCATGGAAATCGCTTTGGGGCCCCAAAACGGTGAGTAATAGTCCATGAAAGAGCCCGAATCTGACAAACCAAGGACTATTAATGACCGAGACATAAACGTACCCTGGGGTTTGTCCATCATGGAAATCGCTCGGGGACCCCAAATAAATGAGTAATAGTCCACGAAATGGGCCACGGGGATCGTCAATCGTGGAAATCGATTTGGGACCCCAAAACGATGACTAAATGCATGAAACGGACCAGAATCGGCCAAAATTGCAAGTGTTGACGATGGACATGTAAACGCACCTACGGATTTGTCAATCGTGGGAATCACTACGGGACCCTAAAACACTGAGTAGTAGTCCAAGAAACGTGCCAGAACCGGCACGAACTGTGAGTCCTCAAGACCAACACGTAAGCACACCTTGGGGTCAACAACCATTGAAATCGATTTGGGACCCCAAAACGGTGAGTAATAGTCCATGAAAGAGCCAAGAATCGGACAAACCTAGGATTATTGATGAACAAGAAATAAACGCTCCCTGGGGTTCAACAATAATGGAAATCTCTTACGGACCCCAAATCTGTTAGTAATAGTCCATGAAACGGGCCAGAATCGCCCAAAACTGTGAGTGTTGATGACCGACACGTAAACGGACCACGTAAGCACACCTGGATAAGGGGGTATCCGGACAGCCGGACTGTATACATCGTCCGGACTATAGATGCGTCAAGATACAAGACTCAAGACTTCGGCTCGTGTCCGTATGGGACTCTTCTTTGTGTGGAAGACAAGCTTGGCGATCCGGATATTATATTTCCTTCCTTGTAACCGACTCCATGTAAACCCTAGCTACCCGGTGTCTATATAAACCGGAGAGCATGGTCCTTAGAAGGCCGATCACAATTACAATCATACCATCATAGGCTAACTCTTAGGGTTTAGCCTCTATGATCTCGTGGTAGATCTACTCTTGTACTACACATATCTTCAATATTAATCAAGCAGGAAGTAGGGTTTTACCTCCATCGAGAGGGCCCGAACCTGGGTAAACATTGTGTCCCTCGCTTCCTGTTACCATCAGCCTAAGACGCACAGTTCGGGACCCCCTACCCGAGATCCGCCGGGTTTGACACCGACATTGGTGCTTTCATTAAGTGTTCCTTTGTGTCGTCGCTTCGAGGCTTGATGGCGACTTCAATCGTCAACAACACGATCCAGAGGGAGACTTTTCTCCCCGGAAAGATCTTTGTGTTCGGCGACATCACACTGTGGGCCAATTCGCTTGGCCATCTGGAGCAGATCGACAGCTACACCCTTGGCCACCAGATCAGGTCCGGAAACTCGAACTGCACGGCGGATGTTCACGCAGATTTGATCTTCGACGGATTCGAGCCTGGGCCAGGAGCGCCGGACAGTCGCGATGAGCACGGCCTAGACCTGCTGTCGGACAATGCTCGGGACATCATCCTGCAGCAGCCCCGGATCTAAATCCGGAGCAGGTTGCGTTGCCCATGGACGGAGGGCTGGACCCGCCCCGCAGGCCGCACACTCATCGGCGGTGGAGCCGAACACGGGTCTCACTTCTGTGGAGGCCTGTAAACCTGGGCCCCCGGACTCATATCCAGTTGTTGGCTCCGGTCCGCGCACTCTCGAGCCAGCCGAGCTAGGTTGGACTCCGGTAATAGAGTTTACCGCCGCGGACATCTTTCAGCACTCGCCTTTTGGCGACATGCAAAACTCATTAAAGTCTCTCTCTTTGTCAGGGGGCTCTGAGCCGAACTATGTCCGGCTTGAGTGGGAAGCAGGCGACGAAGGAATTCGCTGCCCACCCACCACCCACTTCATTACCACGATCGATGATTTAACCGACGTGCTCGACATCGACTTCGAAGACAACGACGTTATGGACGACGATGCCGGAGACGTACAGGAGCCACCGCTCACAGGGCAATGGACAGCCACCTCTTCAAACGATATATACATGGTGGACACTCCGAAAGAAACCAATGGCGACGAGGCAGTGGAGGACAACCCCTCGGGAGGAAAAGCAAAACATGGGCGTCTTTGGCGCCACTTCAAATCCCGCCACATCAATACCGGCCCCGGAGATGATCCGGATAGTGTCGAAGAGGAATACAATCCTGATCAGCCTACCTTCAAGCAGGCTGGACCAGCTATGGTGGGATATTTCGGAAGGGACGACTATACACTCCGCTCTGAAGACGAGGTAAGCCTCGACAAGGACGAATTCGGCGTGCCTGAAGACCCAGTGGAACAAGTTCGCTTTAAGCGACGACTCATAGCCACGGCACAGAGTCTGCAAAGGAAGCAAGAGAAGCTTCAAGCTGACCGAGATTTGCTAGCGGATAGGTGGACAAAGATCCTGGCCGCCAAAACATACGGATTTGACCGCCCTAGCAAAGGGCATACGAGGCAGAATTGGCTACCTCAACCTAAGAAGGAAAACCAAAGGCACACCATCCGGCGTCCACACACCACCACGGTCCAAGACAGCAAAAAGGATGCACAGAGAGGCATCCTAAAGCCTCGGCGCAGCGGTCATAAACGTCAAGCCAAGGAAGCTGGCGCCAAGTCCAGCAACCCCCAGTCCGTCAACGGACAAAGAACGGATCAAGCCTATTCGGCCCAAACCACATACTTGATCAACCGTGTGCAATTCACGGTACTCCAAGAAAGACGGCAAAACACACCAATAGAGAATGCCGGATCTTCAAAACAAAGAGACCGGCTGTGTGCCGAAAACAATGAAGGGAGGCGTCTAGTCAAGAGAACCCCCTCCCCCCCATCATACAAACCATGGCAATTCAATTGCCGTATACCAAGACCTAGTAGTCCAGGGGCTCCATAATACACAAAGCCCCCACGGGTATGAATTTACAAATAACACCTTCTACAAGGTGTCGGGCGCAAAGGCCAAGTTCATTGGCCCATCGCCCTAACGGTCATTCTCAGATGACCAAAAAACGCCGCATCATCGGCGCATTCCCCTCATACGGTAGCTCACCGTCTGCTAACGGGATAAACCACGCTGACTAGATTCCACGTGGTAAGCCGTAAGGCCAACACCAGTGATATATTCACGCCTACGTACAAGGTCAAACCCCGCCACCAGAGCGGTTATCATACAGCCGCTGGAGTAACAAGTCGGGCATGCCTATCAATATTTTGATATAATAGCCAACTATCCGCACACCAGCTGAGGAGTCCGGGCTACTTCTCGGAATAGCGGCTGGGGTCAATAGGGTCCGATCAGGAACCTTTAGACCAACCACAGGAGGACGTTCGGCGGCCTCCGCGCACTTACCTTCACAAACTAACTTTTATGTAGAACAGGTTTGGCGGCGTGAAGTCGGCCAGGACACACAAGGGCAGGACCATGCAGGTAGACGGCAGTTCGGATTCACCTTTGATCCATTCATAGCAACCTCCAGTCCGGTCACCATAGGTTCCACAGAAAAACCATCTCTTTTTCCTAATCATAAATCGCATTCATATGCATAGTCATGCCATCCTACTGCAATGCATAGACTTAAATAACATGCACCGGCCGTCGTTTGTCGTCGACGCCTCTTTGCCACAATAAGGCAGCCACACTTCATGTTACGCCCGTTTATGCCAGGGGCTGCATAGTACGGCAACAAAGTCGACCACCTTTTCGGTCGCTCGGCACCCCGAACTTATAGCACTATATGCATCAGCTCCAAATCATGTCTTGGGTCATTGGTTGGGTTTGCCCGGCTCCCATGTTTTGGTACCTTACGTTCCATTCCGTCGGCTAAGGTAGCGCTGGAGAACTACTGCGATTGCGTCCCGGTTCAGCCGGACGAGCGCCTCAGTAGAGAAAGCCGAAAACCGACTGTCATGATGTTGCGAGAGCCGGTCAGCTGTTCGAGAGGTTGTAAAATCCTTAAAGATTTATTCCGCATAACTCCACTATAAAATGCAGATTGCGACGGATCGGTCTTCCGATCAGGTGCAAATAGAGCCCCTAGTCCGGCCTTCCGAACACTAGGGGCTGCGCCGACCATACTCGAATTCCTATGGCTAAGTGAGAGTAGTAAAGCCCTATAGTCCGATTGCCTGGTTCGTGGTGAGAAACACCTCCTTATAAGGACCCATCCATGGGATAAAGAGTGTTCAGAAATGCCCCGAACAACCCCGTACTTCTCACGTGGGGGCTGAAGCCGACGACTGGCCAAGTCTCAGAATTTACATACAATAAATAGCCGCAAAGGAAGAACATATGTTCAAACGAAACAGGCAACATATCATAAAAGTGCCATTATTCCATATTACAAACGTTGGCAAAAATGCCCTCAGGGAAATATAATGCCTTTGGTGCACTTATCCGCTGCCAGGCGGGCACCCTTCATTACACCTTCATAATACAGTTCGGGCTTGCGATGCTCCTTACCCTCTGGTGGCCCCTCAGTTATCAGCTTCTCCGCATCAAGCTTACCCCAATGCACTTTTGCATGGGCAAGTGCCATTCGTGCACCTTCTATACAGACTGATCGCTTGATAGTATCAAGCCGAGGACAGGCGCCCACAATCTGCTTCACGAGTCCAAAATAACTGCTTGGAATTGGCTCTGCAGGCCACAGCCGGATAATCAAGTCCTTCATGGCTAGTTCGGCCACCTGGTGCAGTTCGACCAGCTGCTTCAGCTGATCGATAAAAGGCACCGGATAGTTCGTCGCCAGATACTGCGAACAGAAGTCCCTCCCCGCAGACTCCCTCTCCTCGGTACGGTAAAATTAGGCAGCATCTGATATGCTGCGAGGCAGATCCACAAACGCCCCTGTAAAAACAAGAATTCAGCTATAACGCAATAATGGCCATAGATACACCAGGCCTTACCAGCCGCAACTTTCCGGGCCTCCTGAATGTCCCGTACAGCACCTCGGGCTTCTTCCCGAGCATCTTCCGCGGCTTGGAGAGCTTGGGCGAGTTCGACCTCTTTCCCTACTAGACTCTGCTCCAAGCTCTCACTTCTCGTCATAGCATCCTAGAGCTCCCACTCAGCTATGACGACCCTGGCCTCATGTTTTTCACGTAGCGCCTGTTCGGCGGCAGCCTTCTCTTAGGCATCAGCCGCTGCCTTCTTCAGCGCCTCATATTCGGCACTCGCTCCTAGGCGTATAACATAAATACTTTTCAATAGGCAAATTTATTCATTTGTGCCCAATGCAAGACAATGTTCAAACATACCTTGCTTCGCCTCCAATTGCTTCTTCACACGGCCAAATTCTTCTTCGGCCCGTTCCAGGCTCTGCTTCAGTTCGGACACTTCCGCATCATAAGCGGTCGTCCTCTCCGCAGACGCCTGTTTCCAAACAAATGGGTATACATCATTAAATAAAGGTTCCCATTACAATAGAGGGTTTGATCCCCTGCCCGACTTTATTTTTCCGGACAGTGTATCAGGGGCTACTCCTCATATCATACTAATTCTTTAAAGGTTCCTTAGAAACCATATCTCAAAGGCCTTTATAAGGCCAAGACAGGACTCATTCAGCCCGCTTTCGGCAGCCTGAATCTTTCCAACCACCGTACCCATAAGGGTCCGATGTTCATCGACGACAGACGCATTCTTTAACGCTATCAATAGGCCACCCGGCAGCTCTGCGTAGACAGAGGTTGCCGGTGGAGTGGTCAAACTTCCCTTCATGGAAGGTGGTTGTTCGCCCGATCCTGGAGCCTTAGAGGCCTCCAGAACCTTATCCGGCTCTGGGCCTCTTTGAGACGACACCTCGGTGTTGCGCCCAGACTTCGGAATAGGAGTCCCCGGAGGCGTCTCGCTAGCCACAGCATTCGAGCTCAACGAATTCTCCGATGAGGACTGTCCGGCAGGAGACCCCGCTGGGCTCTATGAAATGTGGCGACAGTTAAAACTAGTATGCCCGGACAACCCTGGATACATAGGCGTATTCGGATTTCGGTTACTTACGATTTTCCCAGGGGCTGGGCCTCGGGATCCCACTCCGGGCTATTATCGGCAGCCGGGGTGGATGCCTCTGGAGGGGAACCTCGCCCTCTCTTCGGTGATTCGGCCTCCAGGGACAGGGAAGCTGCACGCTTCTTCTCGCCTGCAGAGCGAGGCTCGTCCTCCTCTGCCTCCTCCTCTTCGTCTTCGGAAGGAGCGTCGCTGGAACCTTCGGATCTGGCGTCCGAAGCCTCGTAACAGCGGAGGCCACTCCAGGTCTTCTTGCCTTCTTGGAGGCCTCCTTCTTGGGCGCCTTGTAAGGCGCAGGGACCAGCATCTTCGTCAGAAGAGGTCCGGCCGGTTCCTCCGGCAGTGGGGCCGGACATTGTATCCGCTCCACCTTCTTTATCCATCCCTGAGGTCACGATGAGACACAATTAGAATTGTCCCTCAGGACATGCCGACTGAAGCATGGATGGACAGGGCGTGGCTGTGACTTACTGGGCTGGGAGAATGGGATAATTGATATCCCCGATCCTCGGTGGAATCAGGCCATTTGCCGGACCTAAAGAGCACCTTCCAGCTATCCTCGTGGGAGGAATCATAGAGCTCACGGAGGGTTTGGTGCTCGGCTGGGTTGAACTCCCACAAAGTGCAGGCTGGATGCTGGCAAGGGAGAACCAGGAGAACTAGCATCACCTGGACCACGTCAACAAGTTTGACGTCCTTGTTAACCATACTCTGAACGCGCGTCTGGAGCTGTGACAGCTCATCAGACAAACACCAGTTCGGGCCCTTCTTGGGCCAGGACGAGCCGTAGTGGAGCTCCGGATCTGAACTCAGGAGCTGTAGTCCACTTTTCGTCGCGTGGTTCGGTGATATAAAACCACTGCTGCTGCAACTCCTTGACGGAGTCGTTGAAAGTGCCCTTTGGCCAAACTACCTTGGGCATCTTGCTCACCATGGCGCCGCCGCACTCGGCGTGTTCGCCACTCACCACCTTGGGCTTCACATTGAAAATCTTCAGCCACAGGCCGAAGTGAGGTGGAATCCGGAGGAAGGCCTCGCATGCGATGATGAACGTCGAGATATTGTGAAAAGAGTTGGGGGAAAGATCATGAAAATCAACCCCATAGTAATACATGACTCCACGTACAAATGGGTGGAGGGGAAACCCGAGCCCACGGACAAAATGGGGAAGGAACACGACTCTCTCGTGAGACTCCAGAGTAGGGACAACCTGTCCCGCCGGTGGGAGACGGTGGCCGATCTTCTTGGCCAGATACCCGGCTTCCCGGAGCCTCTTGATATCCTTCTCACGGACGGTAGAGGCCATCCATTTGCCTCCTTCTCCGGATCCGGACATCTTTGGAAATCCTCTCTTCAATAGAGAAGAAGAGCGCTTGGGCATTAGGGCTCGAGCAGAGGGGAATGGGTTAGCGGAAGGAGAAGGCGTGGATGAAAGAGGAAAATGCCCTATCTCTTTATAAGAGAAGGTAAGAGCTTTTTGCGCCTCCCCACTTGCCTGGTGGAACCCGCTCGCCTCCCGCTCGCCGCGATTAGTGGTACGGTTGGATTACCCATGCCCGTATTGATGAGAATCACGTGATAAGGGGACACGATCTTCGCTTCGACAAGACGTGCTAAGGAAACCGCCTCGCAGTATACGTTGTGGCTGGTTGTGGAAAAACGGTTCGAATAATAACCTGACCATAACGACATATCACGTCGTCTAGAAGGTTGTCAGCTAAAGTATCATTCTCTCTACCGTGGTATGTGAAGATCATTTTGCAGATCCGGACACGGCCTACATGTTCGATAATAACCTTGGAGTATTCAGAGGAGGAACCCGCCTTGCAATGCCGAAGACAAGACTGCGCGTCGGACTCATCGTTCAAGGGCTACTGAGGGAGTCCTGGATAAGGGGGTATCCGGACAGCCGGACTGTATACATCGTCCGGACTATAGAAGCGTCAAGATACAAGACTCAAGACTTCGGCTCGTGTCCGGATGGGACTCTCCTTTGCGTGGAAGACAAGCTTGGCGATCCGGATATTATATTTCCTTCCTTGTAACCGACTCCATGTAAACCCTAGCTCTCCGGTGTCTATATAAACCGGAGAGCATGGTCCTTAGAAGGTCGATCACAATTACAATCATACCATCATAGGCTAGCTCTTAGGGTTTAGCCTCTACGATCTCGGGGTAGATCTACTCTTGTACTACACATATCTTCAATATTAATCAAGCAGGAAGTAGGGTTTTACCTCCATAGAGAGGGCCCGAACCTGGGTAAACATTGTGTCCCTCGCTTCCTGTTACCATCAGCCTAAGACGCACAGATCGGGACCCCCTACCTGAGATCCACCGGTTTTGACACCAACAATGACCGACACGTAAACGAACCACGGGGATCATCAACCGTGGAAAACGATCTAGGACCAAAAATTGTGAGTAAATGCATGAAACGGACCAGAATCGGCCAACATTGCAAGTGTTGACGATGGACACGTAAACGCACCCCGGGGTTCGTCAATCGTGGAAATCACTCCGGGACCCCAAAACAGTGAGTAGTAGTCCAAGAAACGGGCCAGAACCGGCCCAAACTGCGAGTCCTGACGACCAACACGTAAGCACAACTTGGCGTTCAACAACCATGGAAATCGCTTTGGGACCCCAAAGCGGTGAGTAATAGTCCATGAAAGAGACCAGAATCGGACAAACCAAGGATTATTGATGAACGAGACATAAACGCACCCCGAGGTTCTTCAATCATGGAAATTGCTAAGGGACCCCATAACAGAGAGTAATAGTACATAAAACGGACCAAGACCGGCCAAAAATGGGAGTGTTGACAATGGACACGTAAGCACACCTTGGGGTTCAACAACCATGGAAATCGCTTTGTGACCCAAAAACGGTGAGTAATAGTCCATGAAAGAGCCCAGAATCTGACAAACCTAGGACTATTAATGAACGAGACATAGACGTACCCTGGGGTTTGTCAATCGTGGAAATCGCTCGGGGACCCCATATTAGTGAGTAATAGTCCATCAAACGGGTCAGTATCGTCCAAAACTGTGAGTGTGGATGACCAACACGTAAATGCCCAACGGGGATCGTCAATCGTTGAAATCGATCTAGGATCCCGAACAGTGAGTAAGTGCATGAAACGGACTAGTATCGGCCAAAATTGCAAGTGTTGACGATAGACACGTAAACGCACCCCGGGGTTCGTCAATCGTGGAAATCATTACGGGACCCCAAAACAGTGAGTAGTAGACCGAGAAACGGGCCAGAACTAGCCCAAACTGTGAGTCCTGATGACCAACACGTAAGCACGCCTTCGGGTTCAACAACCATGCAAATCGCTTTGGGACCCCAAAGCGGTGAGTAATAGTACATAAACGGACCCCGAGGTTCTTCAATCATGGAATCGCTCAGGGACCCCAAAACAGAGAGTAATAATACATAAACGGACCAGGACCGACCAAAATTGCGAGTGCTGACGACGGACACGTAAGCACACATTGGGGTTCAATAACCATGGAAATCGCTTTGCGACCCCAAAATGGTGAGTAATAGTCCGTGAAAGAGCCCGAAATCTGAGAAACCTAGGACTATTAATGAACGAGACAAAAACATACCATGGGGTCTGTCAATCATGGAAATCGCTCGGGGACCCCAAATCAGTGAGTAATAGTCCATGAAACGTGCCACGGGGATCGTCAATTGTGGAAATTGATCTGGGACACCAAAACGGTGAGTAAGTGCATGAAACAGACCAGAATCGGCGAAAATTGCAAGTGTTCACAACGCACACGTAAATGCACCCCGGGATTTGTCAATTGTGGAAATCACTACGGGACCCCAAAACAGTGAGTAGTAGTCCAAGAAACGACCAGAACCGGCCCAAACTGTGAGTCCTGAAGACCAAGACGTAAGCACAACTTGGAGTTCAACAATCATTGAAATCACTTTGGGACCCCAAAAAGGGTGAGTACTAATCCATGAAAGAACCCAGAATCGGACAAACCTAGGATTATTGATGAATGAGACATAAACACACCCCGGGGTTCGCAATCATGGAAATCGCTTAGGGACCCAAATCTGTGAGTAATAGCCCATGAAACGGGCCAGAATCGGGCAAAACTGTGTGTGTTGATGACTGACACGTAAATGCACCACGGGGATCATCAATCGTGGAAATCGATATTGGACCCTAACACTATGAGTAAGTGCATGAAGCAGACCAGAATGGGACGAAAGACAACGCACACATAAATGCACCCCGGGATTTGTCAATCGTGGAAATCACTACGGGACCCCAAAACAGTGTGTAGTAGTCCAAGAAACGACCAGAACCGGCCCAAACTGTGAGTCCTGATGACCAACACGTAAGCACACCTTGGGGTTCAACAATCATTGAAATCGCATTGGGACCCCAAAAAGGGTGAGAAATAGTCCATGAAAGAACCCAGAATCGGACAAACCTAGGATTATTGATGGACGAGACATAAACTCACCCCGGGGTTCGCAATCATGGAAATCGCTTAGGGACACAAATCTGTGAGTAATAGCCCATGAAACGGGCCAGAATCGGCCAAAACTGTGAGTGTTGATGACTGACATGTAAATGCACCACGGGGATCATCAATCGTGGAAATCGATCTTGGACCCCAAAACTATGAGTAAGTGCATGAAACGGGCCAGAATCGGACAAAATTGCAAGTGTTGACTGAGGGAGTCCTGGATAACGGGGTATCCGGACAGCCGGACTATATTCATCGTCCGGACTATAGAAGCGTCAAGATACAAGACTCAAGACTTCGGCTCGTGTCTGGATGGGACTCTCCTTTGCGTGGAAGACAAGCTTGGCGATCCGGATATTAGGTTTCCTTCCTTGTAACCGACTCCATGTAAACCCTAGCTCTCCGGTGTCTATATAAGCCGGAGAGGATGGTCCTTAGAAGGCCGATCACAATTACAATCATACCATCATAGGCTAGCTCTTAGGGTTTAGCCTCTACGATCTCGTGGTAGATCTACTCTTGTACTATACATATCTTCAATATTAATCAAGCAGGAAGTAGGGTGTTACCTCCATCGAGAGGGCCCGGACCTGGGTAAACATTGTGTCCCTTGCCTCCTGTTACCATCAGCCTAAGACGCACAGATCGGGACCCCCTACTCGAGATCCGCCTGTTTTGACACCGACATTGGTGCTTTCATTGACAGTTCCTCTATGTCGTTGCTTCGAGGCTTGATGGCGACTTCAATCGTCAACAACACGGTCCAGCGTGAGACTTTACTCCCCGGACAGATCTTTGTGTTCGGCAGCTTCGCACTGCGGGGCAATTTGCTTGGCCAGCTGGAGCAGATCGACAGCTACACCCCTGGCCACCAGATCAGATTCCGAAACCTGAACTACACGGCAGACATCCGTGGAGACTTGATCTTCGATGGATTCGAGCCTGTGCCAGGAGCGCCGGACAGTCACGACGAGCACGGCCTAGACCTGCTGTCGGACAATGCTCGGGACATCATCCCCGAAGCAGCCCGGGATCTAAATCTGGGGCAGGTTGCGTTGCCTATGGACGGAGGGCTGGACGCCGCCCCGCAGGCTGCACACTCATCGGCGGTGGAGCCGAACACAGGTCTCACCTGTGTGGAGGCCTGTAACCCTGGGACCCCGGACTCATATCCGGCTATCGATCCTGGTCCGCACACTCTCGAGCCAGCCAAGCCAGGTTGGGCTCCGGTAATGGAGTTTACCGCTGTGGACATCTTTCAGCACTCGCCTTTTGGCGACATGCTGAACTCATTAAAGTCTCTCTCTCTGTCATGAGGCTCTGAGCCGAACTATGTTCGGCTTGAGTGGGAAGCAGGCGACGAAGGAATTCGCTGCCCACCCACCAGCCACTTTGTCGCCACGATCGATGATTTAACTGACATGCTCGACTTCGACTTCGAAGACATCGACGAGATGGACGACGACGGAGGAGACATACAGGAGCCACTGCTCACAGGGCGGTGGACAGCCACTTCTTCATATGATATATATATGGTGGAAACTCCAAAAGAAACCAATGGGGATGAGGCAACGGAGGCTAACCCCTCCAAGAAGAAAGCAAAGCATGGGCGTCACCAGCGCCGCTCCAAGCCCCTCCAAGGCAATACCGGCACCGGAGACGATAATAATCCGGACGGTGCCGATGATGAATACAACCCCGAACAGCCTGCCTTCGAGCAGCCGAACAGGAAGACGGGCATGACAGCCCAGATTAACTGGCGACGGACGGGTATCCGGAGGAGGACAACTACATGCCCCTCACCGAAGACGAGGTTAGCCTCGGCGACGATGAGTTCGGAGTACCCAAAGACCCCGCAGAGCAGGAGCGCTTCAAGCGCCGGCTTATTGCCACTGCGAGAAGCCTGAAGAAGAAGCAGCAGCAGCTTCAAGCTGATCAAGATCTGCTCATAGTAAGATGGATAGAAGTCCTGGCAGCCGAGGAATATGGACTCGAGCGGCAAACGGCTGACCGGCCGCCTCGAGGTCGGGACAAAACGGCATATCAGCCAGAGTACCAGCCTGCAGCCCCGCGCCGGTTTACTACGGCCCGGGGAAATACTCAGGACCTGCGCGATTAACTAGGTAACGCTGCAGGACAACCAAGATCGATCTACGGATCACGGGGGCGCGCCGAAGCACATTATGAGGACCGTCATACCGGATACACTAACAGCTGAATACAACCAGTCAGACGCAGCCGGACTGCGCCGTGACATAGCCCGGCACAGAGGCGCCGCACACCCCCTCTGCTTCACTGATGAAGTGATGGATCATGAATTCCCAGAAAGGTTTAAACCCATAAACATCGAATCATACGATGGCACAACAGACCCCGCGGTATGGATCGAAGATTTCCTTCTCCACATTCACATGGCCCGCGGAGATGATCTACATGCCATCAAGTATCTTCCCCTTAAGCTCAAAGGACCCGCCCGGCACTGGCTAAACAGCCTGCCCGCAAATTCCATTGGCAGTTGGGAAAATCTGGAAGACGCGTTTCTTGACAACTTCCAAGGTACATATGTGCGACATCCGGATGCCAATGACTTGAGCCACATTACTCAACAGCCCGGAGAATCCGCCAGGAAATTCTGGACTCGGTTCCTAACTAAAAAGAACCATATAGTCGACTGTCCGGACGCCGAAGCCCTGGTGGCCTTCAAGCATAATATCCGTGATGAGTAGCTCGCCAGACACCTCGTCCTGGAGAAACCCAAATTCATGGCAGCCCGCACAAGCCAGCCAACCACACCAACAGAGGCTGCTGGGTATTTAAATAGGCCGGCAAAATAAACGCTGAAAACAAGGACAAGGGGCTGCACAGCAACGATGCCGATGAGCCCCGACGTCCGAACATGGGGGACAGAAGAAATGCCCCCCCCCCCCAGGTGGAAACGGTCAAAATGATCTACGCCACCCACATCCCCAAGCGGGAACGAAAGGGAGCACTACGGGACATATACGCGATGGAGCCAGTCGTCCCCAAATTCAACCCATGGTCAGCTTGTCCGATCCCCTTTGATCGTAGGGATCATCCTACTAACATCCGTCATGGCGACTCAGCCGCATTGGTTCTAGACCCAATCATCGACGGATTCCACCTCACGCGAGTCCTTATGGACGGCGGCAGCAGCCTGAACCTGCTTTACCAGGATACAGTGCGAAAAATGGGCATCGATCCTTCAAGGATTAAGCCCACCAAAACCACCTTTAAGGGTGTCATTCCTGGAGTAGAGGCCCACTGCACGGGCTCTATAACATTGGAAGTGGTCTTCGGATCTCCGGATAACTTCCGAAGCGAAGACCTAATC
Organism: Aegilops longissima; assembly: GCA_021605205.1. Lineage (NCBI taxonomy): Eukaryota > Viridiplantae > Streptophyta > Magnoliopsida > Poales > Poaceae > Aegilops > Aegilops longissima. Next base: position 386,760 of record CM038676.1, on the reverse strand, counting down.
TTTGGTATCGTCCCTTTCCGCTGTGGTTACCACGCACTGCTCGGACGAACCGCATTAGCTAGATTCAATGCGGTACCACACTATGCGTACCTCAAGCTCAAGATGCCAGGCTCGCGTGGGGTCATAACAGTCAACGGAAATATGGACCGCTCTCTCCGTACAGAAGAGCATACTGCAGCCCTTGTAGCCGAAGTACAATGCGGCCTCCTCCGGCAAACCACCAATCCGGCGACGACAACCTCAAGCTCCGTCAAGCGTGGGTGGAACACCCCGCAACAGGATCAGCAGGCACGCCAGGAGCATGACTAGCAGTCTGGCCTCTGCTCAAATCCCATCAAAGCAGCATTCGTGCCACGTGTACACAATTACGCACTCAAAATACCATGGGCACAGGCGGAGGCGTATCAGTGACTCAGTCAACAGTACGGTATCGCTTCGTAACCTTTCCATTTACCCTTAAGGACATTGCTTTAGTGCAGCTTCTCCAGAAGATTCGGATTGTCGGACTTACATAGGAGAAGAAACCCAGGAGGCAACAGGCTTTGAGCACAGCAGGAAACACCCAGGTGGAATCTATTTACGATTGTTGTTCCTGCTTTATCTATCTGTACATAGCTCGCCCCTGGATAGGATATGTCAAATAATCCTATTTGTCTCCGCTTAATGCATCCATTGTAAACATACGCCTAAACGTATTATTCATCAATGGGAGACCATACATAGCGTCAGCTTACTTATTTTCATTTGAGCATTTTTTATAAATGTCTACTTGATTTTGCATCTGTACACTTTGGTACGCTTAGTTTGCCAGGGGCTTCTTATGCCGCCCCATAATATGGCAAGACAAGTCCGAACACTTTCAACAGTGCGGCACCCCGAACTTATAGCATTATATGCATCAGCTCCGAATCATGTCTTGGGTTACAGTTGGGATAGCCCGGCTCCCTTGTTTTGGTACCTTATGTTCCATTAATTCGGCTAAGGTAGCGCAGGGAGAACTACTGCGATTGTGCCCTGGTTCTTCCAGACGAGCACCTCAGTAGAGAAAGCACAAAACTGTCCGGCACGATGTGGCGAGAGCTGGTCGCTGCTCGAGAGGTCTTAAAATCCTTAAAGATTTTTCCGCTTTAGGCGATAATTCGGCTTTGTCCGATATAGGCGTGTATAGCGCCCCAATTCGGCCTTCCGGATTCTAGGGACTTCGCCGAAATTTAAAATTATAGACTTCTATGGCTAAGTGAAGGTTATAAAGCCGTATAGTCCGATTGCCTTGTTCGCTGCGCTAGACACCTCCTTAAGGGAACAAACATTTGGATAAGGAGTGTCCGGGTTTTCCACGAACACCCCAGTACTACTTACATGGGGGCGGAAGCCGATGACTGGCCTACTTTCAGAATTTGATAAACAGCCGCACAGAAGGTAATATTTTAAATAACAAAAGCGCTACATAGCGCAAGTAACTTCGTCTTTAAATTACAAACATGACAGAGGTGAATTCATTCAAAAATTATGTCTTTAGTACATTCGTCGGCCACGAGGCAAGCACCCTTCATAACGCCATCATAATACTTCTCGGGAACGCGATGCGGCTTGCCCTCTGGCGGCCCATCCTTCACCAGCTTCTCCGCATCCAGCTTGCCCCAATGCACCTTTGCACGGGCAATGGCCCGGCGGGCACCCTCAATGCAAACGGATCGCTTGATGACTTCCAGGCGCAGACAGGCACTCACCATCCGCTTGATCAGGCCGAAGTAGCTGGTGGGGAGGGTCTCACCAGGCCACATCCGGACTATGACATCCTTCATAGCCACTTCGGCCTCCTTGTGGAGTTCGACCAATAGCTTCAGTTGGTCACTCAGAGGCGTTGAATGTTTGGCCCCAGCATACTGGGACCAGAACAGCTTCTCCATTGAGCTCCCCTCCTGGGCACGGTAGAACTCCGCGGCATCTGATATGCAGCGTGGCAGATCTGTGAATGCCCCTAGAGAGCTCCGGACTCGGGTAAGTAAAAGAAACGCCTCCTCCACATGTTTGCTTTGCATAAAAAATTTCTTACCCGCCGCTATCTTTTTGGCCTCCTGGATCTCCTGATGTGCCCTCTCAGCTTCGGCCTTGGCGTCCTTTATATTTGTAAGGGCCTTCGCAAGCTCGGCCTCTTTTGCTTTAAGCTCATGCTCCGCGGACTCGAGCTTCTTGCCGAGCTCCTGGAGCTCTTCTTGTAATTTGCCCACTCGGGCCTCTTGCTTTTTGCGCTCCTTGCGCTCCGAGGTCGCTTTGTGTTCGGCCTCGGACAGCGCCTTCTTGAGAGACGCCACTTCGGTGGTGGCCTCTGTTACCAAATTACAATTCTTCGTCGTTAGCATAATCAACTTTTATTTACCATTTATTATATGAGAGAGGGGAATCATTCACCTTTGCTCTCCTCGAGCTGCCTCCTCGCGAGGCCGAGCTCCTCCTGTGCCCGCTCCAAGTCCTGCGTTAGTTCGGCGATTTCTGCCATATGAGAAGCAGCGGCCAAAAGCATAGCCTGTTTATTCACATTAAAACTTATTGTTAGACTCCTGTGGATTTTAGTTGATCCTCCGTTTGCTTTTTCCTTCCGAACACCAAACAGAGTATCAGGGGCTACTACCTATCGGCTGGTAACTTCACACGTTTTTACTGCTTACCTCAAAGCCTGTTAGGAGGCTGGTGCAGGCTTCGGTTAGTCCGCTCTTGGCGGACGAAACCTTCTGAATCACCGCACTCATGAGAGTACGGTGCTCTTCATCTATGGAAGCACCACGAAGCACTTCCAGCAGGCAATCCGGCGCCTCGGGCGCAACGGAAGTCCTCGAGACAGACGGCCCTCCCTCCCTAATGAGGGGCTGCCCGCCTGAATCTGGAACCACTAAAGGCTCTGGGACAGTGTTCGGCTAAGAGTCCGGCTTACTTCGGCTCTCACCAACACGATCTGCGGGGATCTTGAACCCTGCAAGTCCGACGTCTGGGACGCCGCCTTCAGGCGCCACCAAGGCCACCTCCCCCATCTCTGGGAGCCTTTGGGACAATGCCTCTGTGTCATCCGCAGGCCGAGGAGAAGTGGTCGTCGGGAGTGAGTTCATTGCTGACTCACTCAACGACCCGTCCGAAGACGATACCTCGGGATGGGCTCTGGCCGGACTGCATACAAGTTGGGCGTTATAACCAAACTATGAAGCGAAATTACAATTGAGTGCGGATACTTACGATCGCACCAGGGGCTTCTTCCTGGGCAGCCACCCTTCCTCGCTATCGGCGGCGGTGGCAGAGTAGTCCGGAAGGAACACCTTTCCCTTCTTGGACGTCCTAGTCTCTCCCACCGGGGCGACCTTCCTCTTTTTCTCCCCCCCCCCCCAGTATGGGGAGGTGGAGTTTCTTCTTGTTCCTCCCCGCCTCCGCGGGGGGAATCTGCCTCGTCGTCATCAGACGACAAGGGTATGACGGCCTTGCGACGGGGGCCTCTCCTGGTCCCCTGGTTCGCCGTCTCAGGCCCCCCATCCTTTCTGGATGGAGCGGCCTCTTCCTCCTCTTCTTCCTCTTCCCCTTCGGACGAGGCTTGCGCAGCTTTACACCGGAACCCTTTCGGGTCCCCGGGGCCTTCTTATCGGCCTTCTTCTCCGGTCCCTTGTAGGGCGCTAGGAATAGCATCTCCGTCACGAGAGCATCAGCTGAGCTCTCCGGCAATGGAGCCGGAAATCAATCTGCTCCGCTGTCTCCACCCAGTCCTGAACAAATACGCATGATTACTTAAAGGTTCCCCCACGGATATATAGGGAAGAGCCGAATCCGGTGGCACCCCGAGAACTCACCTGACTAGGAGACCACGTGGCGTGGAACCCACGGTCCTCGGATAGGAGAGGGGGTACTTCGGAGGCTTTGAACAGCGCCTTCCACGCGTTTTTGGGCTTCATGCCGTAGAGCCTCTGGAGCGTCTGGTGTTCGGTTGGATCGAACTCCCACAGATTAAATTCCCACCTTTGGAACGGCAGAATTAGGCGAACGAGCATGACCTGGATCATGTTGACGATCTTGATTTTCTTGCCCTTCATGCCCTTGATGCAGTTTGTGAGTCCGGTCAGCTCTGTGGAATCGCCCCACAACAGGCCCTTCTGTTCCTAGGAGGTGAGCCGCATAGGGGTTCCAGATCGGAACTCGGGGGCCGCCGCCCAGTCGGCGTCGTGTGGCTCGGTGATGTAGAACCACCCCTATTACCAACCCTTCACGGTTTCCACAAAGGAGCCGTCAAGCCAGGTGACGTTAGGCATTTTGCCCACCATGGATCCTCCGCACTCCGCTTGTTGGCCGCTCACGATCTTCGGCTTCACGCAGAAAGGTTGGAGCCACAAGCCGAAATGAGGCTTGATGCGGAGGAAAGCCTCGCACACGATGATGAACACCGAGATGTTGAGGACGAAATTCCGGGCTAGATCATGGAAATCTAGCCCGTAGTAGAACATAAGCCCGCGGACGAAGGGGTGGAGTGGAAACCCCAGTCCACGGACGAAGTGGGCAAGGAACATGACCCTCTCGTGGGGTCCTCGAGTTGGAATGACCGGCCCACCGTCTGGTAGCCACTGCGCTATGACTGCGGCCAAGTATCCGGCCGCCCGAAGACTTGCAATGTTCTTCTCCTTCACGGTGGAAGCCACCCATTTGCCTCCTGCTCCGGACATGTTTAGCTGTGCGGAGAAGACTTGGACTAGGGCGCTGGAGCTCGAGGAGGCGAGAGTGGGCAGAGGAGGAAGAAGGCGTGGGTACGAATGGGGAACTCTTATCCCTTTATAGAGGCGACGAAAGTGGAGCGCCTCCCCACTAGCCTGTTGAGAATAGCTTACTTCCCAAGCATAACGATTGATGGCACGGGGGGACCCATACCCGTATTGAAGAGAATCCCGAGATAAGGGGACATGATCTCTGCTTTGACAAGACGTGTCAAGATAACCGCCTCGCAATGCGCGTTGTGGCTGGTTGTGAAAAAACGGTTGGAATAATGAACTGGCTGTAATGGCATGTCACGTCGTCTAAAAGTTGTCGGCTGAAGTGTCATTCTCTCTACGGTGGTATGTGAAGATCATTTTGCAGATCTGGACACGACCTACGTGTTCGATAATAACCTTGGAGTATTCGGAAGGAGGAACCCGCCTTGCAATGCCGAGGACAAGACTGCGTGCCGGACTCATCATCATTGAAGCCTGGTTCAGGAGCTACTGAGGGAGTCCTGGATAAGGGGGTATCCGGACAGATGGACTATATTCATCGTCCGGACTATAGAAGCGTCAAGATACAAGACTCAAGACATTGGCTCGTGTCCGGATGGGACTCTCCTTTGTGTGGAAGACAAGCTTGGCGATCCGGATATTATTTCCTTCCTTGTAACCGACTCCATGTAAACCCTAGCTCTCCGGTGTCTATATAAGCCGGAGAGGATGGTCCTTAAAAGGCCGATCACAATTACAATCATACCATCATAGGCTAGCTCTTAGGGTTTAGCCTCTACGATCTCGTGGTAGATCTACTCTTGTACTACACATATCTTCAATATTAATCAGGCAGGAAGTAGGGTTTTACCTCCATCGAGAGGGCCCGAACCTGGGTAAACATTGTGTCCCTTGCTTCCTGTTACCATCATCCTAAGACGCACAGATCGGGACCCCCTACCCGAGATCCGCCGGTTTTGACACCGACATTGACGACGGACACGTAAACGCACCCCGGGGTTCATCAATCATGGAAATCACTCCGGGACCCCAAAACAGTCAGTAGTAGTCCAAGAAACGGGCCTGAACCGGCCCAAACTGCGAGCCTTGGTGACCAACACGTAAGCACACCTTGGGGTTCAACAACCATGGAATTTGCTTTGGGACCCCAAAACGGTGAGTAATAGTGCATGAAACAGCCCAAAATTGGAGAAACCTAGGATTATTGGTGAACAAGACATAAACGTACCTCGGGGTTCGTCAATCATGGAAATCGCTCAGGGACCCCAAATCAGTGAGTAGTAGTCCACGAAACGGTCCCGAATCAGCCAAAACTATGACAGTTGATGACCGACACGTAAACGCACCATGGGGATCGTCAATCTTGGAAATCGATCTAGGACCCTAAAACGGTGAGTAAGTGCATGAAACGGACCAGAATCAGCCAAAATTGCAAGTGTCGACGACGGACACGTAAACGCACCCCGGGGTTCGTCGATCGTGGAAATCACTCCAGGAACCCAAAACAGTGAGTAGTAGTCCAAGAAACAGGCCAGAACCGGCCAAAACTGCGAGTCTTGACGACCAAACCCTGAGGTTCTTCAATCATGGAAATCGCTCAGGGACCCCAAAAAAGAGAGTAATGGTACATAAAACGGTCCAGGACTGACCAAAACCATGGAAATCACTTTGACGACGGACGCGTAAGCACCCCTTGGGGTTCAACAACCATGGAAATCGCTTTGGGACCCCAAAACGATGAGTAATAGTCCATAAAAGAGCCCAGAATCTGACAAACCTAGGACTATTAATGAACGAGACATGAATGTAGCCTGGGGTTTGTCAATCATGGAAATCGCTCGGGGACCCCAAATCAGTGAGTAATAGTCCATGAAACGGGCCACGGGGATCGTCGATCATGGAAATCGATCTGGGTCCCCAAAACGGTGAGTAAGTGCATGAAATGGACCAGAATCGGCCAAAATTACAAGTGTTGACGACGGACACATAAACGAACCCTCGGATTTGTCAATCGTGGGAATCACTACGGGACCCAAAACAGTGAGTAGTAGTCGAGTAAACGGGCCAGAACCGGCCCAAATTGTGAGTCGTGAAGGCCAACACGTAAGCACACCTTGGGGTTCAAAAACCATTGAAATCGATTTTGGACCCAAAAATGGTGAGTAATAGTCCATGAAAGAGCCCAGAATCGGACAAACCTAGGATTATTGATGAACAAGACATAAACGTACCCCGGGGTTCGTCAATAATGGAAATCGCTTAGGGACCCCAAATCTGTGAGTAATAGTCCATGAAACGGGCCAGAATCGCCCAAAACTGTGAGTGTTGATGACCGACACGTAAACGGACCACGGGGACCGTCAACCATGGAAATCGATCTAGGACCCCAAAACTATGAGTAAGTGCATGAAACGGACCAGAATCGGCCAAAATTGCAAGTGTTGACGACGGACACGTAAACGCACCCCGGGATTTGTCAATCATGGAAATCACTACGGGACCCCAAAACAGTGAGTAGTAGTCCAAGAAACGGGCCAGAACTGGCCCAAATGTGAGTCCTGAAGACCAACACGTAAGCACACCTTGGGGTTCGACAACCATTTGAATCGCTTTGGGACACCAAAACAATGAGTAATAGTCCATGAAAGAGCCTAGAATCGGACAAACCTAGGATTATTGATGAACAAGACATAAACTCGCCCCGGGGTTCAACAACCATGGAAATCGCTTTGGGACCCCAAAACGGTGAGTAATAGTCCATCAAAGAGCCCAGAATCTGACATACCAAGGATTATTGATGAACGAGACATAAACGTACCCCGGGGTTCGTCAATAATGGAAATCGCTTAGGGACCCCAAATCTGTGAGTAATAGTCCACGAAACGGGCCAGAATCGCCCAAAACTGTGAGTGTTGATGACCGACACGTAAACGGACCACGGGGATCGTCAACTGTGGAAATCGATCTAGGACCCCAAAACTATGAGTAAGTGCATGAAACGGACCAGAATTGGCCAAAATTGCAAGTGTTGACGACGGACACGTAAACGCACCCCGGGATTTGTCAATCATGGAAATCACTACGGGACCCCAAAACAGTGAGTAGTAGTCCAAGAAACGGGCCAGAACTGGCCCAAATATGAGTCCTGAAGACCAACACGTGAGCACACCTTGGGGTTCAACAACCATTGAAATCGCTTTGGGACACCAAAACAATGAGTAATAGTCCATGAAAGAGCCTAGAATCGAACAAACCTAGGATTATTGATGAACAAGACATAAACTCGCCCCGGGGTTCAACAACCATGGAAATCGCTTTGGGACCCCAAAACGGTGAGTAATAATCCATGAAAGAGCCCAGAATCGGACAAACCAAGGATTATTGATGAACGAGACATAAACGCACCCCGAGGATCTTCAATCATGAAAATGTCTCAGGGACCCCAAAACAGAGAGTAATAATATATAAAAGGGACCAAGACCGGCCAAAATTGCGAGTGTTGACGACGGACACGTAAACGGACCACGGGGATCGTCAACCGTGGAAATCGATCTAGGACCCCAAAACTATGAGTAAGTGCATGAAACGGACCAGAATCGGCCAAAATTGCAAGTGTTGATGACGGACACGTAAACGCACCCCGGGATTTGTCAATCATGGAAATCACTACGGGACCCCAAAACAGTGAGTAGTAGTCCAAGAAACGGGCCAGAACTGGCCCAAATGTGAGTCCTGAAGACCAACACGTAAGCACATCTTGGGGTTCAACAACCATTGAAATCGCTTTGGGACACCAAAACAATGAGTAATACTCCATGAAAGAGCCTAGAATCGAACAAACCTAGGATTATTGATGAACAAGACATAAACTCGCGCCGGGGTTCAACAACCATGGAAATCGCTTTGGGACCCCAAAACGGTGAGTAATAGTCCATGAAAGAGCCCAGAATCGGACAAACCAAGGATTATTGATGAACGAGACATAAACGCACCCCGAGGATCTTCAATCATGAAAATGTCTCAGGGACCCCAAAACAGAGAGTAATAATACATAAAAGGGACCAAGACCGGCCAAAATTGCGAGTGTTGACGACGGACACGTAAGCACACCTTGGGGTTCAATAACCATGGAAATCGCTTTGTGACCCAAAAACGGTGAGTAATAGTCCATGAAGGAACCCAGAGTCTGACAAACCAAGGACTATTAAGGAACGAGACATAAACGTACCCTGGCGTTTGTCAATCATGGAAATCGCTCGGGGACCCCAAATTAGTGAGTAATAGTCCGTCAAATGGGCCAGTATCGACCAAAATTATGAGTGTTGACGACCAACACGTAAATGCACCACGGGGATCGTCAATCGTTGAGATCGATCTAGGACCCCAAAACGGTGAGTAAGTGCATGAAACAGACTAATATCGGCCAAAATTGCAAGTGTTGACAACGGACACGTAAACGCACCCCGGGGTTCGTCTATCATGGAAATCATTCCGGGACCCCAAAACAGTGAGTAGTAGTCCAGGAAACGGGCCAGAACCCGCCCAAACTGCGAGTCCTGACGGCAAACACATAAGCACACCTTGGGGTTCAACAACCATCGAAATCGCTTTGGGACCCCAAAGCGGTGAGTAATAGTACATGAAAGAGCCCAGAATCAGACAAACCTAGGATTACTGATGCACGAGACATAAATGCACCCCGAGGTTCTTCAATCATGGAAATCGCTCACGGACCCCAAAACGGAGAGTAATAGTACATAAAACGGACCAGGAACGGACAAAATTGCAAGTGCTGACGACGGACACGTAAACACACCTTGGGGTTCAACAACCATGGAAATCGCTTTGGGACCCCAAAACGGTGAGTAATAGTCCACGAAAGAGCCCCTAATCTGACAATCCTAGGACTATTAATGAACGAGACATAAACGTACCCTGGGGTCTGTCAATCATGGAAATCGCTCGGGACCCCAAATCAGTGAGTAGTAGTCCATGAAACGGACCAGAATCGGCCAAAATAGCAAGTGTTGACGACGGAAACATAAATGCACCCCGGGATTTCTCAATCATGGAAATCACCACGGGACCCCAAAATAGTGAGTAGTAGTCCAAGAAACGAACCAGTACCGGCCCAAACTATGAGTCCTGAAGACCAACACGTAAGGACACCTTGGGGTTCAACAATCATTGAAATCACTTTGGGACCCCAAAATGGTGAGTAATAGTCCATGAAAGAGCCCAGAATCGGACAAACCGAGGATTATTGATGAACGAGACATAAACACACCCCGGGGTTCGCAATCATGGAAATCGCTTAGGGACCCAAATCTGTGAGTAATAGTCCATGAAACGGGCCAGAATCGGCCAAAACTGTGAGTGTTGATGACTGACACGTAAATGCACCACAGGGATCGTCAATCGTGAGAATCGATCTAGGACCCCAAAACTACGAGTAAGTGCATGGAACGGACCAGAATCGGACAAAATTGCAAGTGTTGATGATGGACACGTAAACGCACCCCGGGGTTCGTCAATCGTGGAAATCACTCTGGGACTCCAAAACAGTGAGTAGTAGTCCAAGAAACGGGCCAGAACCGGCCCAAACTACGAGTCCTGACGACCAACACATAAGCACATCTTGGGGTTCAACAACCATGGAAATCGCTTTGGGACCCCAAAATGGTGAGCAATAGTCCATGAAAGAGCCCAAAATCAGACTGACCAAGGATTATTGATGAACGAGACATAAATGCACCCCGAGGTTCTTCAATCATGGAAACTGCTCAGGGACCCCAAAACAAAGAGTAATAGTACGTAAAACAGGCCAAGATTGACCAAAATTGCGAGTGTTGACGACGGACACGTAAGCACACCTTGGGGTTCAACAACCGTGGAAATCGCTTTGTGACCCCAAAACGGTGAGTAATAGTCCATGAAAGAACCCAACATCTGACAAGCCAAGGATTATTGATGAACGAGACATAAACGCACCCTGATGTTTGTCAATAATGGAAATCGCTCAGGGACCCCAAAACCGAGAGTAATAGTGCATAAAACGGACCAGGACCGGCCAATACTGCGATTGTTGACGACGGACACGTAAGCACCCCTTGGAGTTCAACAACCATGGAAATCGCTTTGGGACCCCAAAACGGTAAGTAATAGTCCTTGAAAGAGCCCAGAATCTGACAAACCTAGGACTATTAATGAAAAAGGCATAAACGTACCCTGGGGTTTGTCAATCATGGAAATCGCTCGGGGACCCCAAATCAGTGAGTAATAGTCCATGAAACGGCCACAGAGATCGTCAATCGTGGAAATCGATCTGGGACCCCAAAATGTAGAGTAAGTGCATGAAACGGACCGAAGTCGGCCAAAATTCCAAGTGTTGATGACGGACACGTCAACGCACCCTGAGATTTGTCAATCATGGAAATCACTCCCGGAGCCCAAAACAGTGAGTAGTAGTCCAAGAAACAGGCCAGAACCGGCCCAAACTGTGAGTCCTGAAGACCAACACGTAAGCACACCTTGGGGTTCAACAACCATTGAAATCGCTTTGGGACCCCAAAACAGTCAGTCATAGTCCATGATAGATTCCAGAACCGGACAAACCTAGGATTATTGATGAACAAGACATAAACGCCCCCCGGGGTTCGTCAATCATGGAAATCACTCCGGGACCCCAAAACAGTGAGTAGTAGTCCATGAAAGAGCCCAGAATCGGACAAGCCTAGGATTATTTATGAACGAGCCATAAATGCACCCCGGGCTTCGTCAATCATGGAAATAGCTTAGGGACCGCAAATCTGTGAGTAATAGTCCAGAAAATGGGCCAGAATCGGCGAAAACTATGAGTGTTGATGATCGACACGTAAACGCATCTCGGGGATCGTCAATCGTGGAAATCAATCTGGGACTCCAAAAGTATGAGTAAGTGCACGAAACGGACCTAAATCGGCCAAAATTGCGAGTGTTGACGGTGGACACGTAAACGCACCCTGGGGTTTCAATCGTGGAAATCACTGCGGGGACCCAAAATAGTGAGTAGTAGTCCAAGAAACGGGCCTGAACTGGCCCAAACTACGAGTCCTGACGACCAACATGTAATCACACCTTGGGGTTCAACAACCATGGAAATTGCCTTGGGAACCCAAAATGGTGAGTAATAGTCCATGAAAGAGCCTAGAATCAGAAAAACCTAGGATTATTGATGAACCATACATAAACGCACCTAGGGTTTGTCAATCATCGAAATCACTCTAGGACTCCATAACAGTGAGTAATAGTCCAAGAAATGGGCCAGAATCGGCCCAAACTGCGAGTCTTGACAACCAACACGTAAGCACACCTTGGGGCTCAAAAACCATGGAACTCGCTTTGGGACCCCAAAACGGTGAGTTATAGTCCATGAAAGAGCCCATGATCGGACAAACCTAGGATGATTGATGAACGAGACATAAACGTACCCCAGGGTTCGTCAATCATGGAAATCACTCAAGGACCACAAATCAGTGAGTAATAGTCCACGAAACAGGCCAGAATCAGCCAAAACTGTGAGTGTTGATAACCGGCATGTAAACGCGCCCCGGGGATCGTCAATCGTGGAAATCGCTCTGGGACCACAAAATGGTGAGTAATAGTGCATGAAACGGACCAGAATCGACCAAATTTGTGAGTGTTGACAATGGACACTTAAACACACTCCGAGGTCCGTCAACTGTGGAAATCACTCCGGGACCACAAACAGTGAGTTGTAGTCCAAGAAACGGGCCAGAACCGGCCCAAATTGCGACTCCTCACGACCAACACGTAAGCACACCTTGGGGTTCAACAACAATGGAAGTCGCTTTGGGACCCCAAAACGGTGAGTACTAGTCCATGAAAGAGCCCAGAATCGGACAAACCTATTATTATTGATAAAGATACAAAAACGCACCCCGAGGTTCGTCAATCATGGAAATCGCTCACGGACCCCAACTCAATGAGTAGTAGTCCACAAAACAGGCCAGAATCAGCAACAGCTGTGAGTGTTGATAACCGACATTTAAACGCACCCTGGGGATCGTCAATCGTGGAAATCGCTCTAGGACCACAAAATAGTGAGTAATAGTGCATGAAACGGACCAGAATCGGCCAAAATTGCGAGTGTTGACGACGGACACGTAAACGCACCACGGGTTCGTCATCATGGTAATCACTCCGGGACCCCCAAAATAGTGAGTAATAGTCCAAGAAACGGGCCAGAACCGGCCCAAACTGCAAGTCCTGACGACCAACACGTAAGCACATCTTGGGGTTCAACAACCATGGAAATCACTTTGGGACACCAAAACGGTGAGTAATTGTCCATGAAAGAGCCCAGAATCTGACAAACCTAGGACTATTAATGAACAAGACATAAACGTACCTTGGGGTTTTTCAATCATGAAAATCGCTCAGGGACCCCAAATTAGTGAGTAATATTCCATGAAACGGGCCAGAATCGAACAAAACTATGAGTGTTGATGACCGACACGTAAACGCACCACAGGACACGTAAACGCACCCTAGGGTTCGTCAATCGTGGAAATCACTTCAGGACCCCAACACAGTGAGTAGTAGTCTAAGAAACGGGCCAGAACCGGCCCAAACTGCGAGTCCTGACGACCAACACATAAGCACACCTTGGGTTCAACAACCATGGAAATCGCTTTGGGACCCGAAAGCTGTGAGTAATAGTCCATGAAAGAGCCTAGAATCGGACAAACCAAGGATTATTTATGAACGAGACATAAACGCACTCGGGGGTTCTTCAATCATGGAAATCGCTTAGGGACCCCAAAACAGAGAGTAGTAGTACATAAAACGGACCAGGACCGGCCAAAATTGCGAGTGCTGACGATGGACACATAAGCACACCTTGGGGTTCAACAATCATGGAAATCGCTTTGGGACCCCAAAACGGTGAGTAATAGTCTGTGAAAGAGCCTCGAATCTGACAAACCAAGGACTATTAATGACCGAGACATAAACGTACCTTGGGGTTTGTCCATCATGGAAATCGCTCGGGGACCCCAAATCAATGAGTAATAGTCCATGAACGGGCCACGGGGATCGTCAATCGTGGAAATCAATCTGGGACCCTAAAACAGTGAGTAAATGCATGAAACGGACAAGAATCGGCCAAAATTGCAAGTATTGACGACAGACACGTAAACGCACCCGCAGATTTGTCAATTGTGGGAATCACTACGGGAGCCTAAAACAGTGAGTAGTAGTCCAAGAAACGCGCCAGAACCAGCCCAAACTGTGAGTCCTGAAGACCAACACGTAAGCACACCTTGGGGTTCAACAACCATTGAAATCGATTTGGGACCCCAAAACGGTGAGTAATAGTCCATGAAAGAGCCCAGAATCGGACAAACCAAGGATTATTGATGAACAAGACATAAACGCACCCCGGGGTTCGCCAATAATGGAAATCGCTTCGGGACCCCAAATCTGTGAGTAATAGTCCATGAAACGGGCCAGAATCGCCCAAAACTATGAGTGTTGATGACCGACACGTAAATGGACCACGGGGATCATCAACCGTGGAAATCGATCTAGGACCCCAAAATTGTGAGTAAGTGCATGAAACGGACCAGAATCGGCCAAAATTGCAAGTGTTGACGATGGACACGTAAACGCACCCCGGGGTTCGTTAATCGTGGAAATCACTCCGGGACCCCAAAACAGTGAGTAGTAGTCCAAGAAACGGGCCAGAGCCGGCCCAAAATACGAGTTCTGACGAACAACACGTAAGCACAACTTGGCGTTCAACAACCATGGAAATCGCTTTGGGACCCCAAAGCGGTGAGTAATAGTCCATGAAAGAGACCAGAATCGGACAAACCAAGGATTATTGATGAACGAGACATAAACGCACCCCGAGGTTCTTCAATCATGGAAATTGCTCAGGGACCCCATAACAGAGAGTAATAGTACATAAAACGGAACAAGACCGGCCAAAATTGCGAGTGTTGACAACGGACACGTAAGCACACCTTGGGGTTCAACAACCATGGAAATCGCTTTGTGACCCCAAAACGGTGAGTAATAGTCCATGAAAGAGCCCAGAATCAGACAAACCTAGGACTATTAATGAACGAGACATAAACGTACCCTGGGGTTTGTCAATCATGGAAATCGCTCGGGGACCCCATATTAGTGAGTAATAGTCCATCAAACGGGCCAGTATCGGCCAAAACTGTGAGTGTTGATGACCAACACGTAAATGCACCACGGGGATCGTCAATCGTTGAAATCGATCTAGGACCCCAAAACGATGAGCAAGTGCATGAAACGGACTAGTATCGGCCAAAATTGCAAGTGTTGACGACAGACACGTAAACGCACCCCGGGGTTCATCAATCGTGGAAATCATTCCGGGACCCCAAAATAGTGAGTAGTAGTCCGATAAACGGGCCAGAACCGGCCCAAACTATGAGTCCTGACGACCAACACGTAAGCACGCCTTCGGGTTCAACAACCATGCAAATCGCTTTGGGACCCCAAAGCGGTGAGTAATAGTACATAAACGGACCCCGAGGTTCTTCAATCATGGAATCGTTCAGGGACCCCAAAACAGAGAGTAATAGTACATAAACGGACCAGGACCAGCCAAAATTGCGAGTGCTGATGACGGACAAGTAAGCACACCTTGTGGTTCAACAACCATGGAAATCGCTTTGGGACCCCAAAACGGTGAGTAATAGTCCATGAAAGAGCCCCAAATCTGACAAACCTAGGACTATTAATGAACGAGACATAAACGTACCCTGGGGTCTGTCAATCATGGAAATCGCTCGGGGACCCCAAATCAGTGAGTAATAGTCCCTGAAACGTGCCACGGGGTTCGTCAATCGTGGAAATTGATCTGGGACACCAAAATGGTGAGCAAGTGCATGAAACGGACCAGAATCGGCCAAAATTGCAAGTGTTGACAACGGACACGTAAATGCACCCTGGGATTTGTCAATCGTGGAAATCACTACAGGACCCCAAAACAGTGAATAGTAGTCCAAGAAACGACCAGAACCGGCCCAAACTATGAGTCCTGAAGACCAACACATAAGCACACCTTGGGGTTCAACAATCATTGAAATCGCTTTGGGACCCCAAAACGGTGAATAATAGTCCATGAAAGAACCCAGAATTGGACAAACCTAGGATTATTGATGAACGAGACATAAACACACCCCGGGGTTCGCAATCATGGAAATCGCTTAGGGACCCAAATCTGTGAGTAATAGCCCATGAAACGGGCCAGAATCGGCCAAAACTATGAGTGTTGATGACTGTCACGTAAATGCACCACGGGGATCATCAATCATGGAAATCGATCTTTGCCCCAAAACTATTGCATGTGTTGACGACGGACCAGAATCGGACAAAATTGCATGTGTTGACGACGGACACGTAAACGCACCCCGGGGTTCATCAATCGTGGAAATCACTCCGGGACCCCAAAACAGTGAGTAGTAGTCCATGAAACGGGCCTGAACCGGCCCAAACTGCGAGCCGTGGCGACCAACACGTAAGCACACCTTGGGGTTCAACAACCATGGAAATTGCTTTGGGACCCCAAAACGGTGAGTAATAGTGCATGAAAGAGCCCAAAATC
The DNA here is from genome assembly GCA_021605205.1 of Aegilops longissima. Classification (NCBI taxonomy): domain Eukaryota; kingdom Viridiplantae; phylum Streptophyta; class Magnoliopsida; order Poales; family Poaceae; genus Aegilops; species Aegilops longissima. The sequence continues at coordinate 370,374 of CM038676.1, read as the reverse complement.
GAACAAACCTAGGATTATTGATGAACAAGACATAAACGTACCCCGGGGTTCGTCAATCATTGAAATAGCTCAGGGACCCCAAATCAGTGAGTAATAGTCCACGAAACAGGCCAGAATCGGCCAAAACTGTGACTATTGATGACCGACACGTAAACGCACCATGGGGATCGTCAATCGTGGAAATCGATCTAGGACCCTAAAACGGTGAGTAAGTGCATGAAACGGACCAGAATCAGCCAAAATTACAAGTGTTGACAACGGACACGTAAACGCACCCCGGGGTTCGTCGATCGTGGAAATCACTCCAGGACCCCAAAACAGTGAGTAGTAGTCCAAGAAACGGGCCAGAACCGGCCCAAACTGCGAGTTTTGACAACTGAGGGAGTCCTGGATAAGGGCGTATCCGGACAGCCGGACTATATTCATCGTCCGGACTATAGAAGCGTCGAGATACAAGACTCAAGACTTCGGCTCGTGTCCGGATGGGACTCTCCTTTGCGTGGAAGACAAGCTTCGCGATCCGGATATTGTGTTTCCTTCCTTGTAACCGACTCCATGTAAACCCTAGCTCTCCGGTGTCTATATAAACCGGAGAGCATGGTCCTTAGAAGGCCGATCACAATTACAACCATACCATCATAGGCTAGCTCTTAGGGTTTAGCCTCTACGATCTTGTGGTAGATCTACTCTTGTATTCCACATATCTTCAATATTAATCAAGCAGGAAGTAGGGTTTTACCTCCATCGAGAGGGACCGAACCTGGGTAAACATTGTGTCCCTTGCTCTTACCATCAGCCTAAGACGCACAGATCGGGACCCCCTACCCGAGATCCGCCGGTTTTGACACCGACATTGGTGCTTTCGTTGAGAGTTCCTCTGTGTCATCGCTTCAAGGCTTGATGGCATCTTCAATCGTCAACGACACGGTCCGGGGTGGGACTTTTCTCCCCGGACAGATCTTTGTGTTCGGCGCCTTCGCACTGCGGGCCAATTCGCTTGGCCAGTTGGAGCAGATCGACAGCTTCGCTTCTGGCCACCAGATCAGGTTCGGAAACTTGAACTACACGGCAGATGTCCATGGATACTTGATCTTCGACGGATTCGAGCCTGCGCCAGGAGCGCCGGACAGCCACGACGAGCACGGCCTAGACCTGCTGTCGGACAGTGCCCGGGACGTCATCCCCGAGGCAGCCCCGGATCTAAATCCAGGGCAGGTTACGTTGCCTACGGACGGAGGGCTGGACCCCGCCCCGTAGGCCGCACACTTATCGGTAGTGGAGCCGATCACCTCTGTGGAGCCCCGTAACCCTCGGCCCCCAGACTCATATCCGGTTGTTGGTCCTGGTCCACTCACCCTCAAGCCAGCCGAGCTAGGCTGGGCTCCAGTAGTGGAGTTTACCGCTGCGGACATCTTTCAGCACTCGCCCTTTGGCGACATGCTAAACTCATTGAAGTCTCTCTCTTTGTCAGGAGGCTCTGGGCCGAACTATGTTCGGCTCGAGTGGGAAGCAGGCGACGAAGGAATTCACTGCCCACCCACCACCCACTTTGTCGCCACGATCGATGACTTAACTGACGTGCTAGAGTTTGACTTCGAAGACATCGACGGTATGGACGACGATGCAGGAGACATACAGGAGCCACCGCTCACAGGGCGGTGGACGGCCACCTCTTCATATGATATATATATGGTGGACACTCCGAAAGAAACCAACGGCGATGAGGCAACGGAGGATAAACCCTCCAAGAAGAAAGCAAAGCATGGGTGTCGCCAGCGCCGCTCCAAGCCCCGCCAAGGCAATACCAGCACCGGAGACAATAATAATCCGGACGGTGCCGACGATGAATACAACCCCGAACAGCCCGCCTTCGAGCAGGCCGAACAGGAAGACGGGCATGACAGCCCAGATGAACAGGCGACGGACGGGTATCCAGAGGAGGACAACTACATGCCCCTCTCCGAAGACAAAATTAGCCTAGGCGACGACGAGTTCGGCGTACCCGAAGACCCCGCAGAACAGGAGCGCTTCAAGCGCCGGCTTATTGCCACTGCGAGAAGCCTGATGAAGAAGCAGCAGTAGCTCCAAGCTGATCAAGATCTGATCACAGACAGATGGACAGAAGTCCTGGCTGCCGAGGAATACGGACTCGAGCGCCCCACGGCTGACCGACCGCCTCGAGGTCGGGACAAAACGGCATATCAGCCGAAATACCAGCCTATACCCCCGCGCCGTTTTACCACGGCCCGGGGTAATACTCAGGACCTGCGCGATAAACTGGACAACGCCGCAGGACAACTAAGATCGATCTACGGATCGCGGGGGCGCGCCAAAGCACATGACGATGACCATCATACCGGATACACTAACAACAAATCCGGCCGGGCCGAATACAACCAGTCAGACGCAGCCGGACTGCGCCGTGACATAGCCCGACATAGAGGCGCCGCACACCCCCTATGCTTCACTGATGAAGTGATGGATCACGAATTCCCAGAAGGGTTCAAACCCGTAAACATCGAATCGTACAATGGCACCACCGACCCCACGGTATGGATCGAGGATTTCCTTCTCCACATTCACATGGCCCGCGGAGATGATCCACATGCCATCAAGTATCTTCCCCTTAAGCTCAAAGGACCTGCCCGGCACTGGCTAAACAGCCTGCCCGCAAATTCCATTGGCAGTTGGGAAAACCTGGAAGACGCATTTCTTGACAACTTCCAGGGCACATATGTGCAACCTCCGGATGCCGATGACTTGAGCCACATTACTCAATAGCCCGGAGAATCAGCCAGGAAATTCTGGACTCGGTTCCTAACTAAAAAGAACCAAATAGTCGACTGTCCGGACGCCGAAGCCCTGGCGGCCTTCAAGCATAATATCCGTAACGAGTGGATCGCTAGACACCTCGGCCAGGAGAAACCCAAGTCCATGGCAGCTCTTAAGACACTAATGACCCGCTTTTGCGCGGGCGAGAATAGCTGGTTGGCTCGCAGCAGCACTATGCCACATTGTGTAACTTCAGATGTCCGGGACAATAGTGGCAGGCCACGGCGCAACAGACATAAGCGACGAAACAATGGCGACAACACCGAGGATACGGCGGTCAATGCCGGATTCAGCGGATCCAAATCCGGTCAGCGGAAGAAGCCATTCAAGCGTAACAATCAAGGACAGTCCAGTCTGGACCGTATACTGGAGCGCTCGTGCCAAATTCATGGCACCCCGGACAAGCCAGCCAACCACCCCAACAGAGACTGCTGGGTATTGAAACAGGCCGGCAAAATAAACGCCGAAAACAAGGACAAGGGGTTGCGCAGCGATGATGACGATGAGCCCCGGTGTCCGAACATGGGGCCAAGAACTCCCCCCGGTGAAAACGCTCAACATGATCTACGCCACCCACATCCCCAAGCGGGAACGGAAGCGAGCGCTGCGGGACGTATATGCGATGGAGCCAGTCGTCCCCAAATTCAACCCATGGTCATCTTGTCCGATCACCTTTGATCGTAGGGATCACCCTACTAGCATCCGTCACGGCGGCTCAGCCGCATTGGTTTTAGACCCAATTACAGACGGATTTCACCTCACAAGAGTCCTTATGGACGGAGGCAGCAGCCTGAACATGCTCTATCAGGACACAGTGCGGAAGATGGGCATCGATCCTTCAAGGATCAAGCCCACCAAAACCACCTTTAAAGGTGTCATCACTGGAGTTGAGGCCCGTTGCACGGGCTCTATAACATTGGAAGTGGTCTTCGGATCTCCGGATAACTTCCGAAGCGAAGAGCTAATCTTCGATATCGTCCCTTTCCGCAGTGGTTACCATGCCCTGCTCGGATGAACCGCATTTGCTAGATTCAATGCGGTACCACACTATGCATACCTCAAGGTCAAGATGTCAGGCCCGCGCGGGGGCATAACAGTCAACGGGGATATGGACCGCTCTCTCCGTACAGAAGAACATACTGCAGCCCTTGCGGCAGAAGTACAATGCGGCCTCCTCTGGCAAACCACCAATCCGGCGACGACATTTTCATGCTCTGTCAAGCGAGGGCGGAACACCCCGCAGCAAGATCAGCAGGCACGACAAGAGGAGGACTAGCAGTCCTGCCTCCACTCAAATCCCATCAAAGCAGCATTCGTGCCACGCGTACACAATTACGCACTCAAAATACCATGGGCACAAAGGAGGCGTGTCGAGGCTCGACAACATGCGGTATCACTTCATAACCTTCCCATTCACCCTTAAGGGCATTGCTTTAGTGCAGCTTCTCCAGAATAGCCGGATTGTCGGACTTACATAGGAGAGGAAACCAGGAGGCAACAGGCGTTGGGCACAGCAGGAAACACCCAGGTGGAATCTATTTACGATTATTATTCCTGCTTTATCTATCTGTACGTAGCCTGCCCCTGGATAGGATATGTCAAATAATCTTATTTGTCAAGCATACATTGTAAACATATGCTTAAACGTATTATTTATCAATGGGAGACCACATATAGCGTCAGCTTACTTATTTTTATTTGAGCATTTTTTATAAATGTCTATTTAATTTTGCACCCGTACACTTTGGTACGCGTAGTTTGCCAGGGGCTTCTTATGGTACCCCATAATACGGCAAGTCGAGTCCGGACACTGTCAATAGTGCGGCACCCCGAACTTATAGCATTATATGCATCAGCTCTGAATCGTGTCCTGGGTTACGGTTGGGATAGCCTGGCTCCCTTGCTTTGGTGCCTTACGTTCCGTTAATTCGGCTAAGGTACCGCAGGGAGAACTACTACGATTGTGCCCTGGTTCTTCCGGACGAGCACCTCAGTAGAGAAAGCACAAAATTGTCCGACATGATGTGGGGAGAGACTGGTCGCTGTTCGAGAGGTCTTAAAATCCTTAAAGATTTTTCCGCTTTAGGCGTTAATTCGGCTTTGTCCGATATAGGCGTGTATAGCGCCCCAATTTGGCCTTCCGGATTCTAGGGGCTTCGCCGAAATTTAAAATCATAGACTTCTATGGCTAAGTGAAGGTTATAAAGCCGTATAGTACGATTGCCTGGTTCGCTGCGCTGGACACCTCCTTAAGGGACCAAACATATGGATAAAGAGTGTTCGGGTTTTCCACGAACACCCCAGTGCTAGTTACACGGGGGCGGAAGCCGACGACTGGCCTACTTTCAGAATTTGATAAACAGCTGCACAGAAGGAAATATTTTAAATTACAAAAGCGCTACATAGCGCAAGTAACTTCGTCTTTAAATTACAAACATGACAGAAGTGAATTCATTCAAAAATTATGTCTTTGGTACATTCATCGGCCACGAGGCAAGCACCCTTCATAACGACATCATAATACTTCTCGGGGATGCTATGCGGCTTGCCCTCCGGCGGCCCGTCCTTCACCAGCTTCTCCGCATCCAGCTTGCCCCAATGCATCTTGGCGCGGGCAAGGACCCGGCGGGCACCCTCAATGCAAACGGATCGCTTGATGACTTCCAGTCGCGGACAGGAATCCACCATCCGCTTGATCAGGCCGAACTAGCTGGTGGGCAGAAGCTCGCCAGGCCATATCCGGACTATGAGATCCTTCATGGCCACTTCGGCCACCTTGTGGAGTTCGACCAACTGCTTCAGTTGGTCACTCAGAGACGTTGCATGTTTGGCCCCAACATATTGGGACCAGAACAACTTCTCCGTTGAGCTCCCCTCCTGGGCACGGTACAACTCTGCGGCATCTGATACGCTGCATGGCAGGTCTGCGAATGCCCCTGGAGAGCTTCAGATTCGAGTAAGTAAAAGAAACGCCTCCTCCACATGTTTGCTTTGCATAAAAAATTTCTTACCCGCCGCTATTTTCTTGGCCTCCTGGATCTCTTGCTGAGCCCTCTCGGCTTCGGCCTTGGCGTCTTTTGTATTTGTAAGGGCTTTCGCAAGCTCGGCCTCCTTTGCTTTAAGCTCCCGCTCCGCAGACTCGAGCTTCTTGCCGAGCTCCCGGAGCTCTTCTTGTACCTCGCCCACTCGGGCCTCTTGCTTTTTGCGCTCCTTGAGTTCCAAGGCCGCTTTGTGTTCGGCCTCGGACAACGCCTTCTTGAGAGACGCCACTTCGGTGGTGGCCTCTGTTACCATATCACGACGTCTCATCGTTAGCATAATCAAATTTTATTTACTATTCATTATATGAGAGAGGGGAATCATTCACATTTGCTCTCTGGAGCTGCCTCCTCATGAGGCCGAGCTCTCCCTGCGCCCGCTCTAAGTCCTACGTTAGGCCGGCAATTTCGGCCGTGCGAGCAGCAGCGGCCAGCAGCACAGCTTGTTTATTTACATTCAACATTTATTGTTAGACTCCTGCGGATTATAATTGACCCTCCATTTGGTTTTCTTTCCGAACACCAAACAGAGTATCAGGGGCTACTACCTATCGGGTGGTGATTTTACACATTTTTACCGCTCACCTCAAAGCCTGTTAGGAGGCTGGTGCAGGCTTCGGTTAGTCCGCTCTTCATCTCGGGAAGCGCCTCGAAGCGCTTCCAGTAGGCAATCCGGCGCCTGGGGCGCAACGGAAGTCCTTGATATAGACGGCCCTTCCTCCATAACGAGGGGCTGCCCGCCTAAGTCCGGAACCACTGAAGGCTCCGGAACAGTGTTCGGCTGAGAGCCCGGCTTGCCGTGGCTCTCATCGACATGATCCGCGGGGACCTTGAACCCCGCGAGTCCGATGCCTGGGATGCCGCCTTGAGGCGCCTCTAGGGCCACCTCCACCATCGTCGGGAGCCTTTGGGATAACACCTCCGTGTCATCCGTAGGCCAAGGAGTGGTGGCCGTCGGAAGTGAGTTCATTGCTGACTCACGCAGGGACCCGTCCGAAGACGATGCCTCAGGATGGACCCTGGCCAGACTGCATACAAGTTCGGCGTTATAACAAAACTATGAAGCGAAATTACGGTTGAGTGCGGATACTTACGATCGCACCAGGGGCTTCTTCCTGGGCAGCCACCCTTCCTTGCTATCGGCGGCGGTGGCGGAGTAGTCCGGAAGGATGCTTTTCCCTTCTTGGACGTCCCAGTCCCCCCTACCGGGGCGGCCTTCCTCTTCTTCCCTCCCCCGACATGGGGAGGTGGTGTTTCTCCTTGTTCCTCCCCGCCTCCGCGAGAGGAATCTGCCTCATCGTCATCAGACGACAAGGGTATGACGGCCTTGCGCCGGGGGCCTCTCCTGGTCCCCTGGTCCGCCGTCTCAGGCCCCCCATCCTTTCCGGATCGGGCGGCCTCCTCCTAATCTTCTTCTTCTTCTTCCCCTTCGGGGGAGGAGTGCGCCTCGTCGTCTTAGGATGAGGCGTGCGCAGCCTTACGCCGGGAACTCTTTCGGGTCCCCGGGGCCTTCTTATCGGCCTTCTTCTCCGGCCCTTGTAGGGCAACGGGACCAGCATCTTCGTCGGAAGATCATTGGCTGGGCTCTCCGGCAACGGAACCGGACTGTCGATCCGCTCCGCTGTCTCCACATACTCCTACAACAAATATACACAATCACTTAGGGATTCCCCATGAGTACATTGGGAAGAACCGGACCCGGTGGCGGCTTGAGAACTCACCTAGGTAGGTTGCCATGCGGCGTGGAGCCCGCGGTCCTCGGTTATGGGAGGAGGCACCTCGGTGGCCTTGAACAACGCCTTCCATTCGTTCTTGTGCTTCATACCATATAGGCTCTGGAGCATCCGGGACGAATTCCCACAGATTGAATGCCCGCCTTTGGCACAGCAGAATCAGGCGAATGAGCATGACTTGGATCACGTTGACGAGCTTGATGTTCTTGTCCTTCATGCCCTTGACGCAGTTGATGAGTCCGGTCAGCTCTGCAGATTCGCCCAATAACAGGCCCTTCTTTTCCCAGGAGGTGAGCCGCATAGGGTTTCCAGATCGGAACTCGGGGGTCGGCGCCCAGTTGGCGTCGCGTGGCTCGGTGATGCAGAACCACCCCGATTGCCACCCCTTCACGGTTTCTCAAAGGAGCCGTCAGGCCAGGTGACATTAGGAATTTTGCCCACCATGGCTCCTCCGCACTCCGCTTGCTGGCCGCTAACAATCTTCGGCTTCACGCAGAAGGTTTGGAGCCACAAGCCGAAATGAGGCTTGATGCGGAGGAAAGCCTCGCACACGACGATGAATGCCGAGATGTTGAGGACGAAGTTCGGAGCTAGATCATGAAAGTCTAGCGCATAGTAGAACATAAGCCTGCGGACGAAGGGGTGGAGTGGAAATCCCAGTCCACGGACGAAGTGGGCAAGGAACACGACCCTCTCGTCGGGTCCTGCAGTTGGAATGACCTGCCCCTTATTTGGTAGCCGGTGCGTAATGTCTGGGGCCAAGTATCCGGCCGCCCGGAGATTCGCGATCTTCTTCGCCGTCGCGGTGGAAGCCACCCACTTGCCTCCTGCTCCGGACATGACTAACTGTGCGGAGAAGACCTGGACTAGGGCGCTGGAGCTCGAGGGGGCAAGAGTATGCGAGGGGGGAAGAAGGCGTGGGTAAAAATGAGGAACTCTTATCCCTCTATGGAGGCGACGAAAGCGGTGCGCCTCCCCACTAGCCTATTGAGAATCAATTACTTCCCAAGCGCCACGATTGAAGGCACGGGGGGATTACCCATACCCGTATTGATGAGAATCCCGCGATAAGGGGACATGATCTCTGCCTTGACAGGACGTGTCAAGGAAACCGCCTCACAAAACGCGCTGTGGCTGGTTATGAAAAACGGTTCAAGTAATGACCTGGCCCTAATGGCATGTCACGTCATCTAAAAGTTTTCGTCTGGAGTATCATTCTCTCTACGGTGCTATGGGAAGATCATTTTCCAAATCCGGACACGGTCTACGTGTTCGATGATAACCTTGGAGTATTCGGAAGGAGGAAACCGCCTTGCAATGCCGAAAACAAGACCGCGCGCCGGACTCATCGTCATTGAAGCCTGGTTCAGGGGCTATTGAGGGAGTCCTGGATAAGGGGGTATCCGGACAGCCGGACTATATTCATCGTCCAGACTATAGAAGCGTCAAGATACAAGACTCAAGACTTCGGCTCGTGTCCGGATGGGCTCTCCTTTGCGTGGAAGACAAGCTTGGCGATCCGGATATTATGTTTCCTTCCTTATAACTGACTCCATGTAAACCCTAGCTCTCCAGTGTCTATATAAACCGGAGAGCATGGTCCTTAGAAGGCCGATCACAATTACAATCATACCATCATAGGCTAGCTCTTAGGGTTTAGCCTCTACGATCTCGTGGAAGATCTACTCTTGTATTCCACATATCTTCAATATTAATCAAGCAGGAAGTAGGGTCTTACCTCCATCGAGAGGGCCCGAACCTGGGTAAACATTGTGTCCCTTGCTACCTGTTACCATCAGCCTATGACGCACAGATCGGGACCCCCTATCCGAGATCCGCCGGTTTTCACACCGACAACGACCAAACCCCGAGGTTCTTCAATCATGGAAATCGCTCAGGGACCCCAAAAAAGAGAGTAATAGTACATAAAACGGGCCAGGACCGGCCAAAATTGAGGGTGTTGACGACGGACACGTAAGCACACCTTGGGGTTCAACAACCATGGAAATCACCTTGGGACACCAAAACGGTGAGTAGTAGTCCATGAAAGAGCCCAGAATCTGACAAACCTAGGACTATTAATGAACCAGACATAAATGTACCCTGGGGTTTGTCAATCATGGAAATCACTCAGGGACCCCAAATTAGTGAGTAATAGTCCATGAAACGGGCCAGAATCGACCCAAACTATGAGTGTTGATGACCGACACGTAAACGCACCACGGGGATCGTCAATCTTGGAAATCGATCTAGGACCCCAAAACGGTGAGTAAGTGCATGCAATGGACACGAATCGGCAAAAGTTGCAAGTGTTGACGACGGACACGTAAATGCACCCCGGGCTAGAACCGGCCCAAACCTTGAGTCCTGACGACCAACACGTAAGCACACCTTGGGGTTCAACAACCATGGAAATCGCTTTGGGACCCCCAAACAGTGAGTAATAGTCCATGAAAGAGCCCAGAATCGGACAAACCAAGGATTATTGATGAACGAGACATAAACGCACCCAGAGGTTCATCAATCATGGAAATCACTCAGGGACCCCAAAACCGAGAATAATGGTGCAAATCACTTAGTGACCCCAAATCTGTGAGTAATAGTCCATGAAGCGGGCCAGAATCAGCCAAAACAATGAGTGTTGATGACCGACACATAAACGCACCACGGGGATCGTCAATCGTAGAAAACAATCTAGGACCTCAAAACTGTGAATAAGTGCATGAAACGGAAGAGAATCGGCCAAAATTGCAAGTGTTGACGACGGACAGTAAACGCACCCCGGGGTTCATCTATCGTCGAAATCACTCCGGGACCCCGAAACAGTTAATAGTCCAAGAAACGGGCCAGAACCGACCCAAACTGCGAGTCCTCGCGACCAACACATAAGCACACCTTGGGGTTCAACTACCATGGAAATCGCTTTGGGACCCCAAAACGGTAAGTAACAGTCCATGAAAGAGCCCAGAATCGGACAAACCAGGGATTATTGATGAACGAGACATAAACGCACACCGAGGTTCTTCAATCATGGAAATTTCTCAGGGACCCCAAAACAGAGCGTAATAGTACATCAAACGAACCAAGACTGGCCAAAATTGCGAGTGTTGACGACGGACACGTAAGCACACCTTGGGGTTCAAAAACCATGGAAATCGCTTTGTGACCCCAAAACGGTGAGTAATAGTCCATGAAGGAGCCCAGAATCTGACAAACCTAGGACTATTAATGAACGAGACATAAACGTACCCTGGCGTTTGTCAATCATGGAAATCGCTCGGGGACCCCAAATTAGTGAGTAATAGTCCCTCAACGGGCCAGTATCGGCCAAAACTATGAGTGCTGACGACCAACACGTAAATGCACCACGGGGATCGTCAATCGTTGAGATCGATCTAGGACCCCAAAACGGTGAGTAAGTGCATGAAACAGGCTAGTATCGGCCAAAATTGCAAGTGTTGACGACGGACACGTAAACGCACCCCGAGGTTCGTCAATCATGGAAATCATTCCGGGACCCCAAAATAGTGAGTAGTAGTCCAAGAAACGGGCCAGAACTAGCCCAAATTGCGAGTCCTGTTGACAAACACGTAAGCACACCTTGGGGTTCAATAACCATCGAAATCGCTTTGGGACCCCAAAGCGGTGAGTAATAGTCCATGAAAGAGCCCAGAATCGGACAAACCTAGGATTACTAATGAACAAGACATAAACGCACCCCGAGGTTCTTCAATCATGGAAATCGCTCAGGGATCCCAAAACAAAGAGTAGTAGTACATAAAACGGACCAGGACCGGCCAAAATTGCGAGTGCAGACGACGGACACGTAAGCACACCTTGGGGTTCAACAACCATGGAAATCGCTTTGGGACCCCAAAACGGTGAGTAATAGTCCATGAAAAAGCCCCGAATCTTACACAAACACACCCCGTGGTTCATCAATCATGGAAATTGCTCAGGGACCCCAAATCAGTGAGTAATAGTCCACAAAACGTTCCTGAATCGGCCAAAACTATGAGTGTTGATAACCGACATGTAAACGCACAACGGGGATTGTCAATAGTGGAAATCACTCTGGGACCCCAAAACGGTGAGTAGTAGTGCATGAAACGGATCAGAATCGGCCAAAACGGTGAGTGTTCATGACCAACATGTAAACGCACCTCGGGTATCTCCAATTGTGGAAATCGCTCTAGGACCCCAAAACGGTGAGTAATAGTGTATGAAACGGACAACAATCGACCAAAATAGCGAGTGTTGACGATAGACACGTAAACACAACCCAGGGTTCGTCAATCGTGGAAAGCACTCCGGGACCCCAAAATAGTGAGTAATAGTCCAAGAAACAGGCCAGAACCGGCCCAAACTGCGAGCCCTAACGACCAACACGAAAGCACATCTTGGGGTTCAACAACCATGGAAATCACTTTGGGACCCCAAAACGGTGAGTAATAGTCCATGAAAGAGACCGAAATGGGATATACCTAGGATTATTGATGAACGAGACATAAATGAACCCCGGGGTTCGTCAATGATGGGAATCGCTCAGGGACCCCAAATCAGTGAGTGATAGTCCACGAAATGGGCCATAATCGGCCAAAAGTATGAGTGTTGATAACCGACATGTAAACGCGGCTCGGGGATCGTCAATCGTGGATATCACTCTGGGACTCCAAAACGGTGAGTAATAGTTCATGAAACGGACTAGAATCGGCTAAAATTGCGAGTGTTGACGACGGACACGGAAACACACTCCAGGGTTCGTCATCGAGGAAATCACTCCAGTACCCCAAAACAGTGAGTAGTAGTCCAAGAAACGGGCCAGAACCGCCCCAAACAACGACTCCTGATGACCAACACGTAAGCACACGTTGGGGTTCAACAACCATGGAAATCGCTTTGGGACCCCAAAATGGTGAGTAATAGTGCATGAAGGAGCCAATATTCGGAGAAACCTATGATATTTGATGAAGAGACATAAACGCACCCCGAGGTTCGTCAATCATGGAAATCGCTCATGGACCCCAAATCAGTGAGTAATATATCACGAAACGGGCCAGAATCGGCCAAAACTATGAGTGTTGATAACCGACACGTAAATGCACCCCAGGGATCGCTAATCGTGGTTACCGCTCTAGAACCCCAAAACGGTGAGTAATAGTGCATGAAACAGACCAGAATCGGATAAAATTACGAGTGTTGACGACGGACATGTAAACGTACCCGGGGTACGTCTTCGTGGAAATCACTTCTGGACCCCAATACAGTGAGTAATAGTCCAAGAAACGGGCCAAAACCGGCCCAAGCTGCGAGCCCAGACGACCAATACGTAAGCACACCTTGGGGTTCAACAACAATGGAAATTGCTTTGGGACCCCAAAACGGTGAGTAATAGTCCATGAAACAGCCCAGAATCGGACAAACCTTAAACATGGAAATCGCTGAGGGACACCAAATCAGTGAGTAATAGTCCACGAAACGGGCCAGAATCGGCCAAAATTGTGAGTGTTGATAACCGACACGTAAACGCGCCCTGGGGATCGTCAATTGTGGAAATCGCTCTGGGACCCGAAAACGGTGAGCAATAGTGCATGAAACGGACCACAATCGCCCAAAATTGCGAGCGTTGACGACGGACACGTAAACACACCCCGGGGTTCGTCAATCATGGAATCACTCCTGGACTCCAAAACAGAGAGTAGTAATCCAAGAAACGGACCAGAACCGGCCCAAACTGCGACTCCTGACCAACACGTAAGCACACCTTGGGGTTCAACAACTATGGAAATCGCTTTGGGACCCCAAAACGGTGAGTAATAGTCCATGAAAGAGCCCAGAATCAGACAAACCTTGGATTATTCATGAATACTACACAAACACACCCCGGGGTTCGTCAATCATGGAACTCGCTCAGGGACCCCAAATCCATGAGTAATAGTCCACAAAACGTTCCAGAATCGGCCAAAACTATGAGTGTTGATAACCGACATGTAAACGCACCCCGGGGATCGTCAATCGTGGAAATCGCTCTGGAACCCCAAAACTGTGAGTAGTATTGCATGAAACGGACCAGAATCGGCCAAAACTGTGAGTGTTCATGACCGACATGTAAACGCACCCCGGGTATTGTCAATCGTGGAAATCGCTCTAGGGCCCCAAACCGGTGAGTAATAGTGTGTGAAACGGACAACAATCGGCCAAAATTGCGAGTGTTGACGACAGACACATAAACACAACCCAGGGTTTGTCAATCGTGGAAATCACTCCGGGACCCCAAAATAGTGAGTAATAGTCCAAAAACATGCCAGAACCGGCCCAAACTGCGAGCCCTAACGACCAACACGAAAGCACATCTTGGGGTTCAACAACCATGGAAATCACTTTGGGACCTCAAAACGGTGAGTAATAGTCCATGAAGGAGCCCAGAATCGGACATACCTAGGATTATTGATGAACGACACATAAACGCACCCCGGGGTTCGTCAATCATGGGAATCGCTCAGGGACCCCAAATCCATGAGCGATAGTCCACGAAATGGGCCATAATCGGCCAAAACTATGAGTGTTGATAACCGACATGTAAACGCGGCCCGGGGATCGTCAATCGTGGATATCGCTCTGGGACTCGAAAACGGTGAGTAAAAGTTCATGAAACGGACCAGAATCGGCCAAAATTGCGAGTGTTGATGACGGACACGGAAACACACTCCAGGGTTCGTCATTGTGGAAATCACTCCAAGACCCCAAAACAGTGAGTAGTAGTCCAAGAAACGGGCCAAAACCGCCCCAAACAGCGACTCCTGATGACCAACACGTAAGCACACCTTGGGGTTCAACAACCATGGAAATCGCTTTGGGACCCCAAAAAGGTGAGTAATAGTGCATGAAGGAGCCAAGATTCGGAGAAACCTATGATACTTGATGAAGAGACATAAACGCACCCCGAGGTTCGTCAATCATGGAAATCGCTCATGGACCCCAAATCAGTGAGTAATAGTCCACAAAACGGGCCAGAATCGGCCAAAACTATGAGTGTTGATAGCCGACACGTAAACGCACCCCAGGGATCGTTAATCGTGGTTATCGCTCTAGGACCCCAAAACGGTGAGTAATAGTGCATGAAACAGACCAGAATCGGGTAAAATTACGAGTGTTGACGACGGACATGTAAACGAACCCCGGGGTACGTCTTTGTGGAAATCACTTCTGGACCCCAATACAGTGAGTAATAGTCCAAGAAACGGGCCAGAACCGGCCCAAGTTGCGAGCCCTGACGACCAATACGTAAACACACCTTGGGGTTCGACAACAATGGAAATTGCTTTGGGACCCCAAAACGGTGAGTAATAGTCCATGAAACAGCCCAGAATCGGAAAACCTTAAACATGGAAATCGCCAGGACCCCAAATCAGTGAGTAATAGTCCACGAAACGGGCCAGAATCGGCCAAAATTGTGAGTGTTGATAACCGACACGTAAACGCGCCCCGGGGATCGTCAATTGTGGAAATCGCTCTGGGTCCCGAAAACGGTGAGCAATAGTGCATGAAACGGACCACAATCGCCCAAAATTGCGAGCATTGACGACGGACACGTAAACACACCCCGGGGTTCGTCAATCATGAAATCACTCATGGACTCCAAAACAGAGAGTAGTAATCCAAGAAACGGGCCAGAACCAGCCCAAACTGCGACTCCCGACCAACACGTAAGCACACCTTGGGGTTCGACAACCATGGAAATCGCTTTGGGACCCCAAAACGGTGAGTAATAGTCCATGAAAGAGCCCAGAATCAGACAAACCTAGGATTATTCATGAATAATACACAAACACACCCCGGGGTTCGTCAATCATGGAAATCGCTCAGGGACCCCAAATCCGTGAGTAATAGTCCACAAAACGTTCCAGAATCGGCCAAAACTATGAGTGTTGATAACCGACATATAACGCACCGCGGGGATCGTCAATCGTGGAAATCGCTTTGGAACCCCAAAACGGTGAGTAGTAGTGCATGAAACGGACCAGAATCGGCCAAAACTGTGACTGTTCATGACCAACATGTAAACGCACCCCGGGTATTGTCAATCGTGGAAATCTCTCTAGGACCCCAAAACGGTGAGTAATAGTGTGAAACGGACAACAATCGGCCAAAATTGCGAGTGTTGACGACGACACGTAAACACAACCCAGGGTTAGTCAATCGTGGAAATCACTCGGGACCCCAAAATAGTGAGTAATAGTCCAAAACATGCCGAACCGCCCAAACTACGAGCCCTAACGACCAACACGAAAGCACATCTTGGGGTTCAACAACCATGGAAATCACGTTAGGACCCCAAAACGGTGAGTAATAGTCCATGAAAGAGCCCAGAATCGGACATAACTAGGATTATTGATGAACGACACATAAACGCACCTCGGTGTTCGTCAATCATGGGAATCGCTCAGGGACCCCAAATCAGTGAGTGATAGTCCATGAAATGGGCCATAATCGGCCAAAACTATGATTGTTGATAACCGACATGTAAACGCGGCCCGGGGATCGTCAATCGTTGATATCGCTCTGGGACTCGAAAACGGTGAGTAAAAGTTCATGAAACGGACCAGAATCGGCCAAAATTGCGAGTGTTGACGACGGACACGGAAACACACTCCAGGGTTCGTCATCGTGGAAATCACTCCAGGACCCCAAAACAGTGAGTAGTAGTCCAAAAACGGGCCGAAACCGCCCCAAACAGCGACTCCTGATGACCAACACGTAAGCACACCTTGGGGTTCAACAACCATGGAAATCGCTTTGGGACCCCAAAAAGGTGAGTAATAGTGCATGAAGGAGCCAAGATTCGGAGAAACCTATGATACTTGATGAAGAGACATAAACGCACCCCGAGGTTCGTCAATCATGGAAATCGCTCATGGACCCCAAATCAGTGAGTAATAGTCCACAAAACGGGCCAGAATCGGCCAAAACTATGAGTGTTGATAGCCGACACGTAAACGCACCCGGGGATCGTTAATCGTGGTTATCGCTCTAGGACCCCAAAACGGTGAGTAATAGTGCATGAAACAGACCAGAATCGGGTAAAATTACGAGTGTTGACGACGGACATGTAAACGAACCCCGGGGTACGTCTTTGTGGAAATCACTACGGACCCCAATCAGTGAGTAATAGTCCAAGAAGCGGGCGAACCGCCCAAGCTGCGAGCCACGACGACCAATACGTAAACACACCTTGGGGTTCGACAACAATGGAAATTTCTTTGGGACCCCAAGACGGTGAGTAATAGTCCATGAAACAGCCCAGAATCGGAAAACCTTAAACATGGAAATCGCTCAGGGACCCCAAATCAGTGAGTAATAGTCCACAAACGGGCGAGAATCGCCAAAATTGTGAGTGTTGATAACCGACACGTAAACGCGCCCCGGGGATCGTCAATTGTGGAAATCGCTCTGGGTCCCGAAAACAGTGAGCAATAGTGCATGAAACGGACCACAATCGCCCAAAATTGCGAGCATTGACGACGGACACGTAAACACACCCCGGGGTTCATCAATCATGAAATCACTCATGGACTCCAAAACAGAGAGTAGTAATCCAAGAAACGGACCAGAACCAGCCCAAACTGCGACTCCCGACCAACACGTAAGCACACCTTGGGGTTCGACAACCATGGAAATCGCTTTGGGACCCCAAAACGGTGAGTAATAGTCGATGAAAGAGCCCAGAATCAGACAAACCTAGGATTATTCATGAATAATACACAAACACACCCCGGGGTTCGTCAATCATGGAAATCGCTCAGGGACCCCAAATCCGTGAGTAATAGTCCACAAATCGTTCCAGAATCGGCCAAAACTATGAGTGTTGATAACCGACATATAACGCACCGATCGTCGCTAATCGTGGAAATCGCTGGAACCCCAAAGCGGTGAGTAGTAGTGCATGAAACGGACCAGAATCGGCCAAAACTGTGACTGTTCATGACCAACATGTAAACGCACCCCGGGTATTGTCAATCGTGGAAATCTCTCTAGGACCCCAAAACGGTGAGTAATAGTGTGTGAAACGGACAACAATCGGCCAAAATTGCGAGTGTTGACGACAGACACGTAAACACAACCCAGGGTTAGTCAATCGTGGAAATCACTCCGGGACCCCAAAATAGTGAGTAATAGTCCAAAAACATGCCAGAACCGGCCCAAACTACGAGCCCTAACGACCAACACGAAAGCACATCTTGGGGTTCAACAACCATGGAAATCACGTTAGGACCCCAAAACGGTGAGTAATAGTCCATGAAAGAGCCCAGAATCGGACATACCTAGGATTATTGATGAACGACACATAAACGCACCTCGGTGTTCGTCAATCATGGGAATCGCTCAGGGACCCCAAATCAGTGAGTGATAGTCCATGAAATGGGCCATAATCGGCCAAAACTATGATTGTTGATAACCGACATGTAAACGCGGCCCGGGGATCGTCAATCGTGGATATCGCTCTGGGACTCCAAAACGGTGAGTAATAGTTCATGAAACGGACCAGAATCGGCCAAAATTGCGAGTGTTGACGACGGACACGGAAACACACTCCAGGGTTCGTCATCGTGGAAATCACTCCAGGATCCCAAAACAGTGAGTAGTAGTCCAAGAAACGGGCCAGAACCGCCCCAAACAGCGACTCCTGATGACCAACACGTAAGCACACCTTGGGGTTCAACAACCATGGAAATCGCTTTGGGACCCCAAAAAGGTGAGTAATAGTGCATGAAGGAGCCAAGATTCGGAGAAACCTATGATACTTGATGAAGAGACATAAACGCACCCCGAGGTTCGTCAATCATGGAAATCGCTCATGGACCCCAAATCAGTGAGTAATAGTCCACAAAACGGGCCAGAATCGGCCAAAACTATGAGTGTTGATAGCCGACACGTAAACGCACCCTAGGGATCGTTAATCGTGGTTATCGCTCTAGGACCCCAAAGCGGTGAGTAATAGTGCATGAAACAGACCAGAATCGGGTAAAATTACGAGTGTTGACGACGGACATGTAAACGAACCCCGGGGTACGTCTTTGTGGAAATCACTTCTGGACCCCAATACAGTGAGTAATAGTCCAAGAAACGGGCCAAAACCGGCCCAAGCTGCGAGCCCTGACGACCAATACGTAAACACACCTTGGGGTTCGACAACAATGGAAATTGCTTTGGGACCCCAAAACGGTGAGTAGTAGTCCATGAAACAGCCCAGAATCGGAAAACCTTAAACATGGAAATCGCTCAGGGACCCCAAATCAGTGAGTAATAGTCCACGTAACGGGCCAGAATCGGCCAAAATTGTGAGTGTTGACAACCGACACGTAAACGCTCCCCGGGGATCGTCAATTGTGGAAATCGCTCTGGGTCCCGAAAACGGTGAGCAATAGTGCATGAAACGGACCACAATCGCCCAAAATAGCGAGCATTGACGACGGACACGTAAACACACCCCGGGGTTCGTCAATCATGAAATCACTCATGGACTCCAAAACAGAGAGTAGTAATCCAATAAACGGGCCAGAACCAGCCCAAACTGCGACTCCCGACCAACACGTAAGCACACCTTGGGGTTCGACAACCATGGAAATCGCTTTGGGACCCCAAAACGGTGAGTAATAGTCCATGAAAGAGCCCAGAATCAGACAAACCTAGGATTATTCATGAATAATTCACAAACACACCCAGGGTTCGTCAATCATGGAAATCGCTCAGGGACCCCAAATCCGTGAGTAATAGTCCACAAAACGTTCCAGAATCGGCCAAAACTATGAGTGTTGATAACCGACATGTAAACGCACCGCGGGGATCGTCAATCGTGGAAATCGCTTTGGAACCCCAAAACGGTGAGTAGTAGTGCATGAAACGGACCAGAATCGGCCAAAACTGTGACTGTTCATGACCAACATGTAAACGCACCCCGGGTATTGTCAATCGTGGAAATCTCTCTAGGACCCCAAAACGGTGAGTAATAGTGTGTGAAACGGACAACAATCGGCCAAAATTGCGAGTGTTGACGACAGACACGTAAACACAACCCAGGGTTAGTCAATCGTGGAAATCACTCCGGGACCCCAAAATAGTGAGTAATAGTCCAAAAACATGCCAGAACCGGCCCAAACTACGAGCCCTAACGACCAACACGAAAGCACATCTTGGGGTTCAACAACCATGGAAATCACGTTAGGACCCCAAAACGGTGAGTAATAGTCCATGAAAGAGCCCAGAATCGGACATACCTAGGATTATTGATGAACGACACATAAACGCACCTCGGTGTTCGTCAATCATGGGAATCGCTCAGGGACCCCAAATCAGTGAGTGATAGTCCATGAAATGGGCCATAATCGGCCAAAACTATGATTGTTGATAACCGACATGTAAACGCGGCCCGGGGATCGTCAATCATGGATATCGCTCTGGGACTCCAAAACAGTGAGTAATTGTTCATGAAACGGACCAGAATCGGCCAAAATTGCGAGTGTTGACGACGGACACGGAAACACACTCCAGGGTTCGTCATCGTGGAAATCACTCCAGGATCCCAAAACAGTGAGTAGTAGTCCCAAGATACGGGCCAGAACCGCCCCAAACAGCGACTCCTGATGACCAACACGTAAGCACACCTTGGGGTTCAACAACCATGGAAATCGCTTTGGGACCCCAAAAAGGTGAGTAATAGTGCATGAAGGAGCCAAGATTCGGAGAAACCTATGATACTTGATGAAGAGACAAAAACGCACCCCGAGGTTCGTCAATCATAGAAATCGCTCACGGACCCCAAATCAATGAGTAATAGTCCACGAAACGGGCCAGAATCGGCCAAAACTATGAGTGTTGATAACCGACACGTAAACGCACCCTACGGATCGTTAATCGTGGTTATCGCTCTAGGACCCCAAAACGGTGAGTAATAGTGCATGAAACAGACCAGAAATCGGATAAAATTACGAGTGTTGACAATGGACATGTAAACGCACCCCGGGGTACGTCTTCGTGGAAATCACTTCTGGACCCCAATACAGTGAGTAATAGTCCAAGAAACGGGCCAGAACCGGCCCAAGCTGCGAGCCCTGACAACCAATATGTAAGCACACCTTGGGGTTCAACAACAATGGAAATTGCTTTGGGACCCCAAAACGGTGAGTAATAGTCCATGAAACAGCCCAGAATCGGACAAACCTTAAACATGGAAATCCCTCAGGGACCCCAAATCAGTGAGTAATAGTCCACGAAACGGGCCAGAATCGGCCAAAATTGTGAGTGGTGATAACCGACACGTAAACGCGCCCCGGGGATCGTCAATTGTGGTAATCGCTCTGGGACCCGAAAACGGTGAGCAATAGTGCATGAAACGGACCACAATCGCCCAAAATTGCGAGCATTGACGACGGACACGTAAACACACCCCGGGGTTCGTCAATCATGAAATCACTCCTGGACTCCAAAACAGAGAGTAGTAATCCAAGAAACGGGCCAGAACCGGCCCAAACTGCGACTCCGGACCAACACATAAGCACACCTTGGGGTTCAACAACCATGGAAATC